>CAUYQG010229518.1:0-19926 GCA_963574415.1 Tarsius wallacei
TGCTGCATGAGAAAAATTTTATTTTAAAAAATACTTTACAGCCGGGCTCGGTGGCTCAGCCTGTAATCCCGTGCCTTGGGAGGCTGAGGTGAGTGGATGCCTGAGCCCGCGGGTTCGAGACCCGCCTGGGCAACTTGGCGAAACCTCATCTCTACAATAAATCAAAAATTAGCCGGGCATGGTAGCACGTGTCTGTAGTTCCAGCTCCTTGGAAGGCTGAGGTGGAAGGATCGCCGGAGCCCAGCAGGTTGACACCAGGGTGGCCGTGAGCTTGCCAATGCACTCCAGCCTGGGCGACGGAGTGAGACTCCAATTCAAAAAAAAAAGAAAAAAGAAAGAAATTCTTTTTTTAAATAAATTACCTAGTCTTAGGCATTCAGTTATAGCAACAGAAAACTAAGACAATAGATATTAATCCAACTACATCAATAAACACCTTAAACATCAATGTTCTAAATATACCGAATAAAAGACAGAGATTGTCAGAGTAGATAAAAAACAAGACCAAACTACAAGCTGTTTACACAAAACCCACATCAACTATAAAGACATAGATTTACAGTAAAGAGGTAGAGAAAGATCTATCATGCCAACAGCATTCAAAAGAAAGCAGGAGATAAAAGAGGCTGTGATGTTGGCAACATGATGAAATAGGAAGCTCCTAACTCTCCTACTCACAGCTACACAAGATAAACATCCATTCATGAGTCAGTTCCCTCTGAGACCAGTTGAGAGACCCCTACTGAGAAACTGAGAAAACATCTGCATCAGCTGAGTAGGAAAAGGTAAGGCAGGCTCAGGCAGGACCCCACCTGGGGCACTGCGTCATACAATGTGCAAAAGGAATTCCCAAGGCAAAGCTTCTTCCTGTGAAGACGAGGATTTGTACTCACATGTAGCACTCTAGCTCTGAGGTTCTCCTGGGCTGGCCTCTTAATTCACCAACTCTGGGAACAAAGGGAATTCAACACATGAGAGTCTCTAGACTATGGGGAAAACGTGGCAGTTTGCTAGGCACTCAAGCACATGCAGGGTCTTCATCTCCAAAGAGTAGCACAGCTTCCTGTTTCTCCCTAGAAGGAGTCTATGACACGCTCTTCCGGTGGCCACCTGGCTGCCTGACTTCTGACTGACTTGCATCAGGAAGTTAAAGAGGCAGACACGTGAGCCTGGTTGACAGCCTGAGAGGCAGACTGGCACGTTTCAAGCCTTCTCCCCGGCTTGCCCAGAGATAGCTCCAAGTCTACTGATCCCTTGTGGAAGAAGCGTGAACACAGATCAAGTGCCTAACCTCAAAATTGCCACTCAAGGGGCTGTGTCCTAAGTCTATTTCTGAAAACAGAGGGGGCAAAGTGTACGTGAGACTCTCTAAACCACAAACAAAAGTGGTAGCTTTATATGGGCATGTGGGCACTTTCGGGGACTTCGTCACCCAGGAGCAATGCAGAGAAAGGACTTTAAACATACAGCTTCCCATTTCTCCCTAGAAGGGGCTTATGTCACACAGCAAGTGCCCCAAGTCTTACAGTGATCTCCCCAAAAACTCTCTCCTAAACCTCTTGGCTGGAGGCAGAAGGGACTAGGCACGCACGCGTCTCCCTAGATCACAGAACAAACAGTTGGTCTTGAATGAGTGTGCAAACACTTCCAAGGTTTTCACCCCCCTGGAGGAGCGGTGCCAAAAAAGGATGGGAATGTGGCTCCCACGTTCCTCAGGAAGGGGCTCTGGCACTTTCGGCGGCTGCTTGACAGCCTGGTTCCGAATGAACTTGCAACGGAAAGCGGACGATGCCAATAAACAACAGCTCTCCCGCAACTGCAGTCAGAGCCCGGCACGTCACAGGCCTCCCTCTGGCCCAGCCCTGGGATAAATCCAGGCCTGCCCATTCTTAACGGGGAAAGTTGGTCATGCACCAACTGCCACAGCTTCTATAGCTCCCACAAGGGACTGTCTCCCTAACAACCCAGCTCTAAGAGTCAGTGGGGCTCTGCACTCACGAGTGGCCCAACACTAAAGAAAACAAAGAGGTGGGCCTACAACAGGCCCGTCTTCACTAGCTGTCTCCTCAGGATCAGAGGGTACAGCCTGAACATGAATACAGGCATTCGCCACAGAGACTCTAGCCAGCTTAGTGCAGAAAGCGTGGGAGATAAACATGCATATTCAGCTTCACCATGAAGACAGAAGGAACTGAAACACACAGCCAACATCCCAACTTTCCCAGCTGCATCTAGAGAACCTGGCTCCTAACTTTCCAGTCTTGGGGCAGACAGGACATGATACATCCTAAGCTCCAGGGGCAATCAGAAACAGAGATAACAATCTGGACAAACAAAAAGATCTGAGAGGCCACTTCAAGTCTTTGGATGGACAGATGGATGAGATTCTTCTCTTACAAGAGGTAAACCTGGTAAGACAGAGAGAGGTAATTGTCTTATCTAATGCACAGAAGCCAAAATAAGGAGTCAAAAAAAGAAGAAGAAGAAACAGGGAAATATATTCCAAAGAAAGGAACACAATAAATCCCTAGAAACCGACCCAAGTGAAGTGGAGATATGTAATTTACCCAACAGGTAACTCAAAGTAATGGTAAAAAAGATGCTCACCCATGTCACAGACTCGGAACTTCAATAAAGAGAGGGAAGGTATAAAAAGTAACAAACATAAATCATAGAGCGGAAGAATGCCATGACAGAACTGAAAAAAATCAATAGAGGGGTTCGGTGGCAGACAAGAAAAAGCAGAAGAAAAGATCAACACATTCAAAACAGGTCACTGAAATCATCCAATCTGAGGAGAAAAAAGAAAAAACGAGAGAGACTGAAGCTAACTTAAGCAATTTATGGCACACTATCAAGCAAAACAATTTGCACATTATTAGCATGCCAGGAGAAGAGAGAGAAAAAGACAGAGAATATAGTCAAAGAAATAATGGCAGAAAATGTCCCAAGCCTGGGGAAGAAGAGAGAACACCCAACAACGTGAAGCCAAAGATGGGGTGTGTCACACCAAGACACACCACGACCAAACTGTCAAACGTTAAGGAAATGAGTATTGGAATAATCAAAGTAAAGGCAGATCATCACATGTAAGGAAACCTTCCCATAAGTCAGCGGGTTTCTCAGCAGAAACTTTTCAGGTCAGAAGGGAGTGAGAGGATATACTCAAAATCCTGGACGAAGAAAAAAACCACCTGCCAGTCAACACTATTATATACTCAGCAACCCTGTCTTTTATAAACAAAGGGGCGATATTTTCCCAGACAAGCAAAAAGTGAGAGAGTTTACCACTACTCGATTTGCCTTACAAAAAAATGCTAAAGGGAATTCTTAAAGCTGAAAGAAGGGGGCACTATCACTAACATGAAAATATATAAAAGCATAAAAATCACTGTAAAAGTAAGTATAGTCCTGGGCTACATAACAACATTTTGGTCGACAGTGGTCGCAACAAATCATGATGAAGCTGAAAATTCCTACTGCAGAATGACGCTGTACCTATCATAACATCATAACACAAAAATTACTCATATTTGTGGTGATACGGGTGTCAGAAAGCCTACCGTGCTGCCAGTCATACAAGCGTGTATGTGATGTACTAAGCCTTCACATCCACGCACCACTCACCTAGAACAACTTTCAGGCCTGTAAGTTCCAAAAACGGTAAGTATCCTGTGCAGGCATGCCATTTTTTATCTTTCATGCTGCATTACTACTGTCCCTTTTCTATATTTAGATATGTTGAGATGTAAAAACATGCTGCGCGGTAATTGCCTACAGTATTCAATTCAGTAACACGCTGTAAGGTTCACAGCCTAGGATCAACAGGCCACACCATATGGTCTGGGTGTGCAGTAGGTTCTGCCATCTAGGTTTGTGTAAGTATACTCAATGACGTTTATACCACGACAAAATTGCCTACTCGTGCATTTCTCAGGATGTGTCTTCATCGTAAGTAACAAATAACTGCATGCTGTCAAATCCAAAATACTCTAATACTGTAATGGGAGTGGGTAAATTAATTATACTTCTAATAAAAAGGTTAAAAGGTAAACCAATTGAAAACAACTAAAGCTATGATTATTTTTCTAAGAGACACAAATTATAAGAAGACAAAGTATGACATCAGAAACAAAACATGGGGGGAGAGTGAGTACGAATGTATAAAGTCTGTGTACGAGATCTAAACTAAGTTGTTATCAACTTAAAATGGCCTATTATAAATATAATATGCTTTATGTAAGCCTCAGGGTAACCACAAAGGAAAAGCTTATAACAGATACACAGAAGATAAAAAGAAAAGATCCAAAGAGCACTACAGAAAGTGATCAAACAACAAAGAAAGCAAGAGAGGAAAAAGACACAAAGGATGTATGAAACAACCAGGACACAGTGAACAAAGTGGCCTTACTTATCAATAATGTCTTTAAATGCAAATTGATTAAATTATCTAACCAAAAGGCACAGAGTAGCTGAATGGATTAAAAACAACAACAACAACAACAACAACACAACACCTATTTGCTGCCTACAAGAAAGAGACTCACTTTACCCTAAAGGACACTTATAGACTGAAAGTGAAGGGATGGAAGAAGATATTCTATGCAAATAAAAACAAAAAGAAACAGAAAGAAAGCAGGGACAGCTATACTTATTTCAGACAAAAACAGACTTTAGGGCAAAAACTGCAAAAAGAAACAAAGGTCATTATATAGTGAAAAAGGTGTCAATCCATCAAGAGAATATAACATTTTTAAATGTATATGCACCCAACATCAGAACACCTAAATAACACACAAAGCAAACATTAAAAGATCTGAAGGGAGACATAGCCTGCAACATAATAATAATAGGAAACTTCAATATGCCATTTTAAACCTTGGACAGATCATTCAGATAGAAAATCAATTTAAAAAACTGAACTTGAACTATGCTTTAGACCAAATGAACCTAATGACATATATAGAACATTCCACCCAACAGCAACAGACTACACATTCTTCTCAGGTGTCTTCCATCTCAGATCACAAGTTAGGCCACAAAACAAGTCTTAACAAATTTAAGGAAACGAAATCATATCAAGTATCTTTTCTGTCCACAATGGTATGAAACTAGAAATCAATGACAGGAAGGATCATGGAAAATAACAAATATGTAAAAAGTAAACAGTCTGTTCCAGAGCAACTACTGGGTCAAAGAAATTCAAGAGAAAATTTAAAAATATCTTGAGACAACGAAATAGAAACACAACATAAAACTTATGGCATATAGCAAGAGAGAGACATTTATAACAATAAACACCTACATCAAAGAGGAAGGAGGAGCTCAAATAAACAACCTAATATTACACCTCAAGGAACTAGAATAAGACAAATAATCTGAGCCCAAAGTTAGCAGAAAAAAAGAAATGAAAAATATCAGAGCCAGAAAAAATAAAATGGAGATTAGAAAAATAATAGAAAAGATCAGTAATACTAAGAATTTTTTAAAGATAAACAAAATTGACAAACCCTTAGCTATACAAAGAAAAAAAAAGACAGAAGACTCAAATAAACATCAGCAGTGTAAAAGAATACATTACAACCGACAATACAGAAATTCAAAGGAATCATAAGAACGACTCTGAGTGATTACGTGCCAATAAATTGGGTGTCTAGGAAGACATGGACAAATTTCTGGAAACACATAACTAACAAAGACTGACTGAAGAAGAAACTGAGAATGTGACTTGGTTGATACTAAGTAGGGAGACTGGCTCAGTAACTAGAAGGCTCCCATCAAGGAAGTCCAGGACCAGATGGCTCCACAGCTGAACTTTGCCAAACACTTAAAGAAGAACTGATACAAACCCTCATCAAATTCTCCTAAAAACACTGAAAAGGAGGGAATAATTCCAAACACATTTTACACGGCCAGCAACACCCTGACACCAAAACACTGGGATAAGGAACTGAAAATAACACCGATAAATGAGAAGAGATTCCGGGTTCAAATTTCTCACCAAGATCAGGAACAAGGTAAGGATGCTCCCTCTCACCACTGCTTTTCAACATCATACTGAAAGTTCTGGGCAATGCAATAAGACAAGAAAAGGAACTAAAAGGGTATACAGATTGGAAAGAAAAAAATAAAACTGTCTTTGAAGATAACATGATCACCTATGTAGAATATCTGAATGAATTGACCAAAAAAAAAAAAAAAAACTCTCCAAAATAATAAGTGATTATAGCAAGGTTGTGGGTTAATATGCAAAAGTCAATCACTTTCCTATATATGAGGAAAAAACAGGTTGAATTTGAAATTAAAAATATATTACCATTTACATTAGCACCTCCAAAAATAAAATACTTGGGTATAAATAAATATGTACAAGATTTATAGAAGGAAAACTACAAAACTCTAATCAAAGCCAGCAAAGAGGACATCAAATAAATGAAATGCTATCCCATGTTCAGAAATAGGAAGATGATATTGTCAAAATGTCAATTCTTCCCAACTTGACCTATAGATTCAACACAAAGGCCCAGCAAGTCATTTTGTGGACATCAACAGACTGATTTTAAAGGTTTATACAGAGAGGCAAAAGTCTCAGAATGATCAACCCCACACTGAAGGAGAAAAATAAGAACTGAGACCACTCAACTTCAAAACTTTCTATAAAGAAATAATAATAATAGACAAAAAGTAACTCAAAATGGATCATATATCTAAACATAAAACACAGAACTAGGCAGAGCACAGAGGATTTGGGAGGCAGTGAAACTATTCTGCATAATGGTGGACAGTATCATTACATATCTGTCAAAACACATAAACCACACAACACCAAGAGTGAACCCTAATGTAAACAATCTAGAATTTGGGTGACAATGATGTGTCAATATTGGTTCACTGATTGTAACAAACGTACCGCTTTAAAAGTGGCTGATAGCAGGGGAGGTTGTATGTATGAGGGGGAAGGGAAGAGGAAATATGGGAACGTTTTCCTTTCTGCTCAATTTTATTGTGAACCTAAAGCTGCTCTAAGCACGAACTAAACAAAAACTTTCTGTGATTCTGAGTTGGGCAAAGATTTCTTTCTTCTTTTCTTTTTTTAAAGATTTTTTACATGTGGTATCAAAAGCACAGTATGAGGGGAGACCCAAAAAAATCAGAATTATTTTTTGGAGGATGGACCCCTTGTAGTACAGACTCCTCCCACGAGATAAGTGTTCTGAGACCCCATCGGCATCAGTGTTCCAGCTAGCACTATGGTGAGAGGCTGTATTCACCTTCAGTGGAGATTCTTTCTATGTGTTTGCCCATTTCATAATAGATGACTTAACAAACGCACCTGCCCACACCACACTGAGTATTCAGCAGTTTTTGGCCAAAAATGGTATGACCCCAGTGCCCCACCCTTCCCATTCACTTGATCTCACTCTGAATAATTTTTTTTGTTTCCCCAGATGAAAAAAGTCCTCAAAGGGAAACATTTTGCTGATGTGGAAGACATGAAACTGAAGATGGCAGAAGCACTAAAAGGCATCAGAATTGATGAGATCAAAACCAGTTTAGAGCAGAGGGAAAAGCATCTCAGTAGGAGTACTGAGGGTACTGTGAAGATGACTGAAGTTTAAAAATGTAAGAATAAATACACAATTTTTTAATAAACAAATTCCAGGTTTTTTGGTTCCCCCCTCAAATGCAAAGAAAAATTGTAAGTTGATCTTCATCAAAATTAAGAATGTTCTTCCAGCCGGGCTCGGTGGCTCAGCCAGTAATCCCTCGTCTGGGGAGGCTGAGGTGAGTGGATTGCCTGAGCCCGTGGGTTCAAGACCCGCCTGGGCAACTTGGCGAGACCTCACCTCTACAATAAATCAAAAATTAGCCGGGCGTGGTAGCATGCGCCTGTTGTTCCAGCTACTCGGAAGGCTGAGGAGGAAGGATCGCCGGAGCCCAGTAGGTCAAGGCTGCAGTGGCTGGGAGCGGCCACTGCACTCCAGTCTGGGCAACAGAGTGTTCTTCCAAAGGCAATGTTAAGAAAACATGAAAGACAAGCAACAGACTGGGAAAAAATATTTTTAAGTCCTTAATCTGATAAAGGACTTGTAGATAATATAAAGAACTCACAAAACTCAATAAAAAATAAACAAAAAACCCAACTTAAACATGTGCAAAAAAGAGGAACAGTGCTTTCACCAAAGAAAACATACAAGTGGCAAATAGGTACATGAAAAGATATTCAACATATCTCCTCCCCTTGAATCAAGGCAGGCCTTGGTGAGTGCCTTGACCCACAGAGTATGGTGAAAGTGATGCTTTGTGGTTTTCAGGATTAGATCATAAAATGACATCCATTTCTGCCTTGTTTTCTTGGAATGCTAGATCTTGGAACCCAGCCACTACGTTATGAAGAAGCCCAAGCAACCCACAGAGAGACCTGTATGGACAGAAAGTGAGGACCAAGGACCCACAGTCCTGGATGAGCCCGGCACCTACAGCCAGCACCGTGCATCAGCCCTGTGAGTGAGCTTCCTTGACAGTGAACTCTCCAGCTCCAGCTGAGATGCCATAGCTGATGCACGTGGGACAGAAAAAGCCGGCCCCAACTGATCCCTGTGCAAGTTGCAGATTTGTGAACAAAAGGAGCTGCTAGGTTTTGGAGTGGTTACTCAGTACCAGATAACCTAGCCAAAACCAGTATGAGAAAGACACACAACCTAACAGAAAAGTGGAGAAGAATCTTAAACAGGTATTTCCCAAAAGACAAAAATCCTAACAGTCAATAAACACATGAAGAGACCTTCGACCTCATAAATAATGAGAGAGATTCAGATTAAAGTCACAGTATGATATCACTACACACCCACAATTGTGGCTAATATTTTGAAACCTGACAAGGCAAGTATTGACAAGGTTGTGGGGCAAGGTAAACTCGTGTGAACTGCCTGATACAACTACTCTGGAAAAGAAACTGAGGACGTCTACAGAGGTTGCAGTTACACATGCTCATTTACCTCAGAAATTTCACTGCTAAGTCTATTCTACACCAAGATGTGTGATCATGTGTATCAGAAGATGGGCGTAAGTGTGCTCATAATGAATTTTCGTCCTAGTTAACCCTGGAAAAAACGGAAAGTCCATTAACAGAATAGATACATAAACTGCGGTCTAGTCACACTATGGGATAATGCATAGCAATAAAACACGAAGTACTTTATGGCTAAACACAACATGGATAAAATACTACATCATAACAGTGGCCAAAAACACATACTGTACAATCTAATTAATGTAAAGTTAAAAGAACAAAACAAAACAGGAAAAAACAAATTAGTGTTTACATCCCTACCCGACCCTACAAGAAATACTATAGAAAATCTTTCAGGCTGAATGAAATGAAAGAACACTAAACCACTAACTCAAATCCATGTGAAGAAATAAAAAGCACCAGTAAAGTACATAAGTAAATATTAAAGGCAATACATTTAATTTTGTTTGTAACTTTTTTCTCTTATCTGATTTAAGAGAAAATTGTAAAAACAAAAAGTATAAAATGTGTTGACTGGCTTATAATGTATAAAGACTTAATTTGTATGACAAGAATAGCACAAAAAAAGGTAAAGTGAACAGAAAAATACCATACATTTTTTTTTTGAGTTGAAATCTCACTCTGTTGCCCAGGCTGGGGTACAGTGGCACACTCACGGCCACCCCAGCGTTGACCTGCTGGGCTCTGGCAATCCTTCCAAGTAGCCAGAACTACAGGTGTGCACTACCACACATGGCTAATTTTTTAAAAAAATTTATTGTAGAGACGAGGTCTCACCAGGTTGCTCGGATGGGTCTCGAACCCGCGGGCTCAGGCAATCCACTCGCCTCAGCCTCCCAAAGTGCTGGGATTACAGGCTGAGCCACTGAGCCCGGCCATAAAAATTTTTTACACACTATTAATGTTAAATGGGCATTAATCTTAATTAGATTGCTTTAAATTAAGATGTTGCTAATAACCCTCAACGCAACCATTAAGGAAATACCTAAAAATTACAGGAAACAAAAGAGTATTAAAACGACACGCTGATATATTTACTGCAAAAGAAGGCAGTAATGGCGGCCTATAAGAGCAAAGAGGACATAAGAAATGTAAAAACAAAGAGAAAAACAGCGTACATAAATCCTACCTGATTCAGTAATTACATTAAATGTAACTAGATTAAACACTTCAATGAAATGATAGAAGTCAGTGAAATGGAGGAAGAAAACATGCTCCAACTCGGTGCTGTCTACAAGAGGAACACTTTGGACTTAAAGGCACAACAGGTTGGAAGTGAAAGCGTGGAAAAAGACATTTCCTGCAACCAACTGAAAGAGGACTGGAACGGCCATGCCAATATCAGACAAAACATCAGAATACAATTTTAAAACTACGTTAATGTAAAAAGAATGTCCACAAATGAGGACATAATCACACTAGGGGTCACACTGGTTAGACAGCAGTAAAGAGGAGCCAACTATGACCTACGGACACAGCCTGGCCCAGACACCTGTTTCTGGGAATATAATTTTATTTAGAAGACAGTCGTGCTAATTTGGTTACATATCGTCTACGGCTGTTTTCAGACCACAATGGCAGAGGTAAGTAGTTGTGAAAGTAGGTTTGTGTATGGTCACCAAAATCTAAAATATTTTTATCTGGACATGGAAATAATACCATCCAAAGAATAATTTATATCACAGAGTATGTATAGCCAGAAAAATACAGAAAATAGAAATTGTTATATAATCAGAGAACTACCTTATATAAGAGGAATTAGATAAATTTGTAACAGCTTCAAAAGAAATAACTAACATGTAGAAGTTTACAAGAAACGGTTGGAAACTTGAGGTATTTAAATAAGAAACAAGCTACCTTACAAAGTAGTGAACTTTTCATCAAACTAAGTAAAGGTGAAATGTTCATTTGTCAGAGACAGTGTAGAAAGGTATTTATGCAATGACTAGGTCATCACCTAAAGGACGAAAGGTTCTAAAAATCCTTTCCAACCTGGTAACTCTTAACAGTAAAAGAAGACCTTTCAGTCATTCTCTGAAATCTATGGCAAAAGATAACTAAAAGCTAAAACACCTAAATATTTCTTCCCACTTTTTATCCTTTGAATTCCAAAGAAGGAAAATGCTGTCTCTGTGTCCATCTTGTGAGAGGAAAAAAAGGGAATATTATTTTTAATGATTAAAAGATGATTATGTTTAAGATGCCTTTCCTTTCAAATTTTAAATTTTTCGTACTAGAATAGGGAAGCCAGTAGAAGGCAGCCAAGGGGCAAAGGGGTGAGTCCCACTTCATTCTCCCTTCCTGTAGTGGGTTCTCGGGCTCCACAGGTCAGTAAGCATCCATTGTTGACATCAGAGTGCAGTGGTTGCCCCCTTATCCACAGAAAATATGTTCCAAGACCCCCAGCGAGTTCCTGAAACTGCAGATAATATAGAATCATATATGTATATGTGTGTGCGCACACGTGTATGTGTGTGTGTGTGCGTGTGTGTGTAAGGGGGGACTTCAAAAAACTGGAATTTATTTATGAAAAAATTGTGTATTTATTCCTACATGTTTGAGCTTCAGTCACCTTTAAAGCACTCTCCGTCTGATGCAATACACCTATTGACCTATTGAGATTTTTTTTCCACTGCTCAAAACGGTTTTTGAACTCGTCAACTTTGACGTCTTTTAGTGCTTTTGCCTTTTCTAGTTTCGCCTCTTCCACATCAGCGGAACATTTCCCTTTGAGGACTTTTTAAATCTGGGGAAACAGGAAAAAGGTACTCATGGCGAAAATGGGTGAATGGGGAGGGGCACAGGGGTCATACTGTTTTGGGTCAAAAACTGCTGAACACTCAGCGCAGTGAGGGCAGGTGTGCTCCGAAATCACCCATCATGAAATGAATCACCCATCATGAAATGAGCAAACGTGTCGAAAGACTCCCCAAAAAGATTCACCGAAGCCGAACGCTAGCTGGTACAACACTAGCTGGTGCACCAATGCTGATGTGTTCCCAGAACACTGACCTTTCGGGAGAAGTCTGTACTACAAGAGGCCCACCCTTCAAAAGATGATTCTGGTGTTTTTTGAGTTCCCCTGATATATATGGTTTATTCTATATGTTTATCCTATATATACATGCCTATGATAAGGTGTAACTTATAAATCAGGCACAATAAGAGATTAACAACAATAACAATCAAATAGAACAGTTATAACAAAATATTGCAGTTAAAGTTATGTAAATATGGTCTCTCTCTCAAAACATCACACTGCACCGTACCCGCCTGTTTTCAGGCTGTGGTTAGCCGCAAGAAACCAAAACCATGGAAAGCAAAACCCTGGATAAGGGGCACTACTGCATGAGTTCAAGAAGTGAGCATAACGCACTCAAGAACTACGTTAGCCAAGGATTAAGTGCAATTCTACGATAATGTTTAACTATATACCCCAATTTCCCTGAGCCCCACCAGAAAATGAGAACGTCTCCTCCTCCATGAAAGTTTTTTTTTCATTTGCCAACAAGCACCTCCAATCAACAGACGCTTGCATATACCCTTTTCAAAAAGTACAGCAGGAGGCCAGGCTCAGTGGCTCGGCCTGTCATCCCAGAACTTTGGGAGGCCGAGGCGAGTGGACGGCCTGAACCTGCGGCTCGAGATCAGACTGGGCCGCTCGGCCAGACCTCGGCTCTGCGATCAATCAGAAATCCGCCGGGCGTGGTAGGCATGCCCGTCGTTCGGCCCCTTGGAAGGCGGAGGCGGAGGGATCGCCGGGCTCGAGGCTGCGGGGGCGGGAGCGGCCGCCGCCCTCCAGCCTGGGCGACGGAGTGAGACTCCGACTCAAAAAAAACAGCACAGCTGTCAGCGAAGCATCTTCTCCTCTGCAGGACAAGACTGAGATCGCTCAGTCATGAGTCTGGCAACGCGGGCCGGCGAACTCCCGCGGAAGAGCGCCACTCGCCGTCCTGTGAGTCGGGGCCGGCGCGGGTCCCGAGGGCACACGCAGCGGCCGAGGCGTGGAACTTGCGGCACAAACACGGTCGCTTCTTCACGCGGATGGAGAGCTAGTGGCCCTCCTACAAAGCCCTCGGAAGCAGCGGAGGACCCCGGCGCAGGCCTCCGGGCAAGCCAGGCGCAGCCGCAGACCCGGGCAGGGGGCGCGGCCAGCAGCCCAGGCCGGCTCTGCGTGTGCGCGGCGCGCGGGGCTCCAGGGGCTCGGGGCTCCGGGGGCTCGGGGCTCCGGGGCCGCGCGCCTCCGCCAGGCAAGCGCGGCTGGCGAACACGGTTTTCAGAACCCGGCCACTCGCCGTCGCTGGAGACCGGCCCGAGGGCTTGCCGCCATCGCAGGCCCCTGCATTCACAGACGTCTAAAACTCGTGAGAACGGCGACGGCCTGTGACACGGCGTAGAGGGGCCTGCTTCTTCCCTCCGCCCCCCGGGCCAGCCCAGGAGGACCGAGGCGCGCTCCGGGCGGGCGGTCAGGAGAGGGCTCGCTCTCACCACGAGGGGCAGGCAGCACTCCTGCTGCCCTCCAACTCAGAGGTACAGAGCCTCAATTCCTGGTGCCTGTGGCCAAGAAGTCAGGGACCTGTCTTCGTCCACCAAATCCCAACCCACAGAGCACAGGGTCTCTCCCAGGGTGGCAGGCCGAGAATACTGGGGGGGCCCCTATCAACCCCCCTCCAGCGCACCCATAAGGTGAAGATTCCACACCTGGAAAGCCAAGCCGTAAGAGCAGAGGCTACCATTTCCACAGAGCCCTAGGGCAGTGACTCGGGGTCTGACCATGGAGAACTTAGTTCACAAGAACAGAGAAGGTGGAGCCTCTCCTCAGAGAAACTTTATGTGGAGTAGACTGCAGGGAAGTGCAAGCCGAAGGGGAACTTTCGTAGAAATAAAAAGAAGGCTGGTAGCTCTACTCTGCAAGAAGCTAGTCCCTAGGCCAGCTAGTTTTGTTACTGAACCGAACTGGGGTCCACTCACCTGGTGCAGCGAAGCCGAATGCTGTCGCTGGGACAGCCTTGAGAAAAAGCGAGGCATCTGGCGCAAGGCACTGGAGGAGAACCAGGCAGCTCAGGCTCACGACCGGAACCCATGGCTTACAGGTAAGGGTTTTTAAAGGTGGGGAGGCAGAGGGGACAGCAAGTCATAAGGCAGTCCATGGAGGCCACACACTGACTCGACCTCCACAGGTGGGACGTCTTGAAGTGGAACTAAGGTCACAGGTGGGTTCCAAGACAAGTTCTATCTAAAAGTTTGGGATCAGCAAAGGTTTGGCCTGTGGGCACGATCTCCTCCAGGCCCCTCAGAAGGAAATCTAGAACAGAGATGGCGGCCAGAGTTCAGTCTTCAGTTCCCTGACCTGAGATCTACACGCCAGCAGATCCACTCGGTGGAGGTTCGGGTTTCTGAAGAGCGACTCGGGCCATAGGTTGAGACGTTGTCTTTGGTTTCTGCAGGAGAACCGAACATCTCCTGACCAACTTCCTCAACTAGTTTTAAGTTACTACCGCCTGCTTGCTTATTAAGATGTTCATTTACTTCTCCAGGCTAGTGAGGTGCCTGGAGTGCTCCTCGAAGGAGTTCAAAACTTTCCTTTATTTTCTGGCTTGGGGGTTGGGGGCGGACAGCCCTGAAAGGGGGCCCCTCCTCCATCTCAGTTTGCCACAGAGAACCAGGAAAAGAGACAGCCAAGAAGAGTCCTCCTGGTGTCAAGCACCAAGCCTCACACACCAAACTCAAAAACTCCCTCTGCCCAAATTTGGGTGGAGCACTTTATATCCTAGGGCATTGTCAAAACAATAGAGTAATTAATTAGTGGAGACTAACAGTGGAGTATGGTACAAAACAGGGCAAATGGCTTAACAAAGAAATCAAGACAAGAGACAAAGAAAGTCCTCCAAAATCATCACCATCCTAAAAGTGACTGCATGCACATGAATGCAAAAAGCTGTGTCTTCTGAAGAAGTAACATCAGAGATTCACTCAAATAGTCTAACCAAGTTATTAAACAAATAAATGAGCAAACAAACAAAAAAAGACAAACAAAAGCTCTTGAGAGGGAGAGGGAATCAATATAAAGAACTGACAAACTATTAATTAAAATATCCAGTTTTTCACAAAAAAAATTATAAGATATACAGAGAAATAGGAAAATGTGACCTACATACGGGGAGAACAAGCAGACCACAGAGAGAGTACAGATATCAGATTTAAAAGGCAAAGATGGCCAGGTATGGTGGTTCAAGCCTGTAATCCCAGCACTTTGGGAGGCTGAGGTGAGAGCCTGAGCCCACAGGTTTGAGAACAGCCTGGCCAACTTGGCGAGACCTCATCTCTACAATATACAATACATTAAAAAAAAATTAGCTGGGCGTGGTAGTGCACAACTGTACTTCAAGCTACTTGGAAGGCTGAGACGGAAGGATCACCTGAGCCCAGCAGACTGACGCTGGGGTGGCCGTGAGTGTGCCAGTGCACTCCAGCCTGGGCAATGGAGTGAGACTGCAACTCAAAAAAAATTAAAAATTTAAAAAATAAAAAAGGCAAAGACTTCAAAGCAGCTATTATAAATTTGTTTAAAGATCTAAAGGAAACCAGAGACAAAAGGTATAATAATGACAATGTCTCAACAAAAAAAGAAAATATTAATGAAGAGATACAAATTATTTTATTAAAAAAATACCAATAAAAATTCTGGATTTGAAACGTGCAATAACTGAAGTGAAAAATAAACTAGATGACTCAACAGTGCATCTGAAATAACAGAAGAAACAGCAAACCCCAAGATAAATCAGTAGAAATGGTGCAGTCCAAAGAGAGAAAAGGCATGACACAAGATGAGCAGAGCCTCAGGGAAATGCTGCACACCTTTACTCGGACCCATGCGTATATAATGGGCGTACTAGAAGGAGAAAGGCGGAAAAGCGAATGCTAGAAAAAATAACAGTCTAAAGCGCCCAAATTTGACTTTTAAAAACCCAGTCTACACATTCAAGAAGCGCGGCAAGCTCCAAGTAAGAGATATGAAAAACAAAAAAAGAACCAACCCCCCCCAACACACCTATAAATCAGAGTAAAAATGCTGAAAACCAAAGATAAAGAAAAAAATGTTTTAGCAGCAAGAGACCAACTCCACTTATAAGGGAGCCCCAATAAAATTAAGAGCTGACTTCTCATCAGAAACGGTGAAGGCCAGAGGCAGTGGAACAATATATTCAGAGTGCTGAAAGGAAAAAAAGTTGTCAACTAAGAGTCTGAAATCCAGCAAAACTATCTTTCAAAAATGAAGAAAACATAAAGACACTCATATATAAACAAAATTTGAAAGCATTAGTAGCTAGCAGACTTGCCTTAAAAGAACTAAAAAGGAAGTTTCTCAAGTTGAAAGCAAATTGTCCCTGATGGTAATTCAGATCCATAAGAATAAAAAATAGGCCAGGCGCAGTGGCTCAGCCTGTAATCCCAGCACTTTGGAAGGCTGAGGCGGTGAGAGGACTGCCTGAGCCTGGGGGTTAGAGACCAGCCTGGGCAACTTGGTGAGACCTTGTCTCTACAATAAAAATCACACACACACACACACACACACACACACACACACACACGCAAAGAAAAAAGAATGAATAGTGGCAAAGGCAATTATGTAATTGGAAAAAAAAACATTCTTTTTTTTTAAGAGTTGTACTCTCATTTTGTCACTTATGCTAGAGTGCAGTGGCCCACTCACAGCTATAGCAAGTCTCAACCTGCTGGGTTCAGTCAATTCTTCCGCTTCAGCCTTCCAAGTAGCTGCAACTACAGGCACCTGTCATCACGCCCAGCTAATTTTTTGAAATTTATTGTAGAGATGAGGTCTCACCAAATTGCCCAGGCCAGTCTCGAGCCCCTGGACTCAGGCAATCCTTTCACCTCCACCTCCCAAAGTGCTGGGATTACAGGCATGAGCCACCACACCTGGCCGGTAGGGAAAAAATTAAAGGCATATTTCTTTTCTACACTGATTTACAAAGCAATGGAATACAGCAATATGTATATAATTGTATTGTTGGGCATATAGAAATGAAATATATTTGGCAATAAGAGCAAAAATAATGTAAGTGGGAGGAAAGCTATATTAGATTAAGGAAACGACTCCAGATGGTAACTCAAATCCACAAGAATAAAGAGAGCCAGGAAGTAGTAATTAAGAAAGTTAATACAGGAGCCATAAAGAAGGCAAAAACTATGCACTTTGCAGCAACTTGGATGGATTTGGAGTCTATCATACTCAGTGATCTCTCACAGAACTAAAAACTAGACCAACCTGGGCAACATTGTAAGATCCTGTCTCCATTTAAAAAAAAAGAAGCAAAGAGCTGCGTAGCACATGTTCTCACTCATAAGGGGACCCTGACTACCTATCACAATCCTGCAGTTCCAAACTTCATCTGTACCTGGACCACTTATGTAGCCAATCCTGACTTGTACCCCACATCTTAAAAATAAAATAGTCTGAAAAGAAAGTTAATATCACAAGCTCTCTCTCTATATCTTTGCTATTCTTTCTATTCTTTCTTTTCTCAGCCTCTTCAAAAGGCATAAAACTATGTGAAACAATAATTATAACAATGTATTTTTGTGTTTATAACCTATATACATGGAATATGTATAACAAGTATTGCATAAAAAAGAGGAACTGATATAGAACTACATAGGAGTAACATTTCTCTATCTTACTGAAATGAAATAAGTATATATCTGAAATAGATTCTTATAAATTAAGCAAGTCCTATTTACAACCACTAAGAAAATAAGAAGGGAAAAAAAGGAAAAATCATTAAAGGAATAAAAAAATGCTATACTAGAAAACTTATTTAATGCAAAGAAAAGTAGTAAATAAGGAATTAAAAAATAAAAAGACCCAAGACATATAGAAAACAGAAAGGAAAGTGGCAGACGTGAATCCAACCATATCAGTAACATTAAGCATGAACAGATTAAATAATCCAATCAAAAGGCACAGATTGACAGAATGGAAGTCCAATTATACTAACTAGATGCAATCTTAAAGATAAACTTTTAAAAAAATTTATTATTATTATTATTTTTTGAGCTGGGATCTCACTGTGTCACTCAGGCTGGAGGTCAGTGGCATATTCAAAGCTCACTACAGCCTCAACTTCCTGGGCTCAGGCAATCCTCCAGCCTCAGTCTCACCAAGTGCTGGGATTATAAGTATAACTAGGTGAGTGCCACCATGCTTGGCTAATTTTTTTTTTTTTTTGTAGAGACAAGGTCTTGCTATATTGCCCAGGCTAGTCTTGAACTCCTGGCTTCAAGTAATGCTCACACCTTGGCCTCCCAAAGTGCTGGGATTATAGGTATGAGCCACACACCTGCCTAAGAGACACTTTAGATTCAAAGAGGCAAAGTGGTCGAAAGTAAAAAGATGGAAAAAGATATATATGTAAGCAACAATAGGAAGCTGGAGTAGTTATACTAATATCAGACAAAACAGATTTTAAAATGCAAAAATATTACTAGAGATAAAGAGACGCATTTTATAATGATAAAAGCATCAATCCATCAGGAAAATAAAACTAGGCAGAAAATCAACAAAAAAACGAATAAAATAAACAATACTATAAAGCAACTAGAACTAAAGGCATCTATAGAACATTCTACCCAATAATGGCAGAATATATATAATTCTCAAGTGTCCATGGAATATTCTTCAGTTTAGACCAAAAGACAAGCTAATAAAATAAGCCTCAATAAATACAAAAGGACTGAAAACATATGAAATATGTTGTCCAGTGATAATGAAATTAAATTAGAAATCAATAATAAAGAAATTTGAAAATTTCATAAATATGTAGAAATTAAACAACATACTTTTAAATTATCAACAGATGAAAGATGAAATCACAGGAGAAATTAGAAAATACTTTTCAGATGAAAGAAAATGAAGACACAACATACCACAACTTTGGCAATGCAAAGAAAGCAGTGTTTAGAGACTAAGTTATAGCTGTAAGTGCCCACATTAAAAAAGAATAAAAGGTCAGGCACTGTGGCTCACACTTGTAATCCCAACACTTTGGAAGGCCGAGGTAGGAGGACTGTTTGAGGCCAGGAATTTGAGACTAGCCTGGGCAACACATAGCATGACCTATCTCCATAAAACATTTTTAAAAATTTCTTTAAAGAAAATAAAAAGGAAGATCTGAAACCAGTAATCTAAGCTTCTACCCCATGACACTGAAAAAAGAAGAGCAAACTAAACTCAAACCAAGCAGAAGGAAGGAAATGATAAGTATTAGAGCAGATGTTAATGAAATAGGGAACAGAAAAACAATAGAGAAAATTGGTAAAACCAGAAGTGGATAAACCTCTAGCTATAATGACCAATCCTCCTCCACCCCCCAAAAAAGAAAAAAATCAAATCACTAAAGTCAGGAGTTAAAGATGGAACGTTATCACTGACTTTACAAAAGTAAAAAGGATTATAAGTACAATTTTATGACAACTAATTAGATAACCTGGATGAAACTGATAAATTCCTAGGAAGACACCAACTACTGAAATTGACTCATGAAGAAAAAAAATCTGAATAGACCTATAACAAAAGATTAAATTAATAATCAAAAAACTATCCTCAAAGAAAGACTCACAGATAACTTTGCTGGTGAATTCTACCAAACATTTAAAGGATCAAATGCCAATTCTTTTTTTTTTTTGAGTTGGAGTCTCACTCTGTCGCCCAGACTGGAGTGCAGTGGTCGCTCCTGGCCACCGCAGCCTCGACCTGCTGGGCTCCGGCGATCCTTCCGCCTCAGCCTTCCGAGTAGCCGGAACGACAGGCGCACGCTACCACGCCCGGCTGCCAATTCTTTATAAACTCTTCCTTATCAGGAAAAGTGGAA
>CAUYQG010229519.1:0-32118 GCA_963574415.1 Tarsius wallacei
AGGGGATGATAGAGGGCAAAAAAATGGGACCTTATGAGAGACGGCCGCCGCGCGGCCGGGGGGGCGACAGAGACAGACAGAGACAGAGACAGAAATATTAACTTTCATAAAGCTAAAGAGACACACAAGTCCTCAAATTGAAAGAGCCTGAGCTCTGAGGGGCAGAGTGAAAAATAAAGAAATCCTAAAGAGCTTTTAGTGAGGAAGAAGCCATCAAGCTACAACAGTCAGATCATTAGCAAAATTTACCAGCAAAAATTGATGCTAGCATATAACTGAGTAATTCTCAAGTTATGAATGAAAATTTATTCAAATCTAAAAATTTTTATTATGGTAACTTATCAAATACAGAAGCAAAATAAAATCATTTTTAGATACAAAAAAGGAGGTTACCTCCCTTTCTGAGAAAGTTCCTTGAGGATATATTCCAGAAAAACGAGGATAAAAATTTAATTCCATAAGAAATGACAGAACTAAATCCAAGTCCAGCAAGAAGAAAGCCCAGGATGTTGAACCTGCAGGAGGCTTAGAAAGCAGTCAGTCCAAATTAGAATTAAGCAGGCTCAGAAGAAAGCAGTCAAAATAACAGATGGAATGAGTAAATTGGAAGATATGGAGGCATATGATTCTCACAATAGGAAAAACAAGATAGTCTATACAATTCCAGGCCTAAAAAAAAATGCCCAAGAAAGTTAGGATTCAAATATGAATCAAAGTAAAGTGATACATAATTGGATAATTCATAGAGTGCAAGAAAATAGAATCTATTTGGCCTTGGCACTAGGAAAATTCTCCTTTACTGGAACAGGTATCTTGACACTGGAACCACACAGAAGGAAATGTAACCGACATGTTACTTAGGTTCACAATAAACAACATTTAAGTGGTCATAATAGAAGTACTTAACTGACTTTTGAAATTTAGAATCAACCTATGAATAAGACATAGAAGGCCAACTTACGATGATTACAAGTCAGAGTGAATATAAATTATATCAATCTTCAAAATGTAAAAAAAAAAAGAAAGAGAAGGAAGAAAGAAGGGAGGGAAAACAACAAAAGGAAAGAAGAAAGAGGGAGAGAGAAAGAAATTGACTAAAGTTAGAGATCGAGAAGGAAAGAAAGGGGTAGAAGAGTCCCAATCCTTAATGCTCACCAAGGCCGGTCAGGAGAAATTGGACTGTTCATGCCAACTGCAGAGTGGTTTAAAAACAAATAAAAAGGAAATATAATTATTTTTTTAAATGAATATAGAAGAGGAAGTGGGGGGTACAATAGAATCAAAATCTCATCTTGGCCAGGTGTGGTGGCTCACACCTATAATCCTAGTACTTCAGGAGCTGAGGTAGTAGGGTGACTTGAGTCCAGGAGTTAGAGAACATTGTGCCAGGAGTTAGGCAACATTGTGAGACATTGTCTCCACAAAAAAATCGAAAGATTAGCTGGACGTGGTGGTGTGTGCCTGTAGTCCCAGCTACTGGAGGGGCGGCGGGGGTGGGGGTGGGGGTGGGGGGATGGGGGGGTGGCGCTGAGACAAAAGCATCACCTAAGCCCAGGAGGTTGAGGCTGCAGTGAGCCATGATCATGCCTGTGCACTCCAGTCTGAGCAACAAAGTAAGACTCTGACCCCCCACAAAAAAATCTCATCTCATCACCAGAAGATGAATAGTGTATAAAAAACATATGCGTATAAAGTATCAGTATTAGCCTACTATTTGGAGATATGTAGGTAAATCACCCAGAGGAACTAAACACAGAAGCCATTAAAATTAACTGTTTTCAGTGGTGATGGTTGCACAACAATGTGAATGTACGTAACACCACCCAATTGTGCACTTAAAAATGGCTGTATGTATTTTATCAGCTTTAGAATATATATTTTTAAACTGCAAATATATTATACAATAATGAAAATTGGAATATCTTACATGCATTACAATATTACATATATATGCCACATGTAACAAATTTATGAACAAACTAAATTATAGGTAACATTATCTTAATATTGCTAAGGTTAACCAAATTACTATGTTTCTAAGATGAGTTTTAAAAATATTGCATATATTTTAGGTTTCCTCCAAATGCTACTTTTTTCCCAGACCCAAAATGGAAGTTTTCCTGCTGGTTCCAAAATATCTAGGCATTATTCTTAGGTCTCTATTCCAAATCCTACCAATTCTTCATTGTTCTCTGAGTTCTTCCAACAATATGAATCTTTACTAAGGGCATTTTCTAGCCCTGAAGTTAATACTTCCTTTTCAAAAATAAGATGTTTTATCAGCTTTAAAATATATTTTTTTAATAATGTCGTTACATTTTTTATAATAAATCCTTAAACATGTCTTTCTTGTATCCTCCTTTATCATATGTGTATATTTTTTTCTTATGCATGTATATTTAAAATGTCTTTTTGGCATTTTAATCTCTCACAGTTTATTGTACATGGACTAAGGCTGTGAAGAATGGGCTTTCTCCACGATCTTGAAAGTGGTTTGGGGATGTAGATATGGTGGTCTTGGTGTTATCTGATCTCTATTCTTACGGATTGAAGTGTATTCAACCAAAATATGACTATATTTGGAATTAGGGTCTTTAAAAAGGATGTTAAGGTAAAATGACATCATTAGCGTGAGCCCTAACCCATTAGGACTGATGTCCCCTTAAGAAGAGAAAGTGAGAACACAGACACACACAAAGGGAAGACTATGTGAAGACACAGAGAGAAGGTGGCTATCTACAAGCCAAGGAGAGAAAAAACCATGACAAGTTGATTTCCAGCCTATAGACACAGAGAGAAGGTGGCTATCTACAAGCCAAGGAGAGAAAAAACCATGACAAGTTGATTTCCAGCCTATAGACGTGTGAGAAAATGATTTCTGTTGTTTAAGCCTCCCAGTCTGTGGTACTTTGTCATAACAGTTGAACAGACTCATATAGGTGCAGATTCTTCATATCAACCCTTCCTTTGCCACTGAGGGTTATGGGACCTTTGTGTTTTTAAGGGTTGATTATAAATAACATGATCACAGAGCTGGTGAACAGGGTAAGAAATATTCCATGCACTAACCACATCATCCCTCTGCTCACGATTTTGGTTCCTTGTTTTTCAGAGACCACAGCATTATTCTGGGTGAATAGCACCAGATATATAAGCATAAGGAACATGTCCCAAGAGGATATCAAGCCCTCCTCCAGAGTATTTTCCTGGATAACCATCACTGAAGAAAGGTTCTCTGGGGTGACGTTTAACTGTGATTCTCTCTAAATGTGTAAGGACGGATTCAATGACTTGCCAAGGTCTTTTACTAGCCTAATGCTGTGGGCACATTTAATGATCAAGTCCAACAGAAAGTCGCTTGTGAATACAGGTCTCCAAGGCACAAGTCTGTGATGCTGAAAATGACAAAATACCTCGGTACACAATTCCTGTATGACTTGCAAATTGTAACTTGGGAAGCCTGTCCCTACCCCAGTCCCAGTAAGCATGATTATGGCAACAATTCACTTCAGTGAGAGGACTAAGGCCACAGACATGAATTTACTCTTTATGTGTATTAGCATTTCTAGCAAGGCAGGACTTTAAGAGACTATTTTGCTAGGAGGACTGCTATTCCTTGACTGCCTCCATGAGGAAAGAGAGGAGTCCACGTTTAAACAAAATATTAATGTGAGTGCTTTGTGACCTCTCTTTTGGCATACTTCCCCATCCCTCAGAATCCTTCTGGAACTGTCTGTTGATTCCTCTTATAAACACACCCTGTCATGTTTCCTTGTAGGTGAGAGGTGAATGAACATACTAGACCACTCCTCTCACTTCCTCTAATTCCACATTCTTTCTTAACTGTGACTCAACCAATCTCCACGCCACACAGTAGGGATCAGAATGTGTTACTTCATAGTAGCCACTTTGACATAAGGATTATTTTGGGCTGGTGGCAAATGAGAATCAACAGATGCAGGAACAAGTCTTTTCAGAGCTTCCTTTATCTGGCCAAAAGCAGAAACTCCTGAGAAATAAAGACTAAGGGAAATCCCCTCTCCCAGGGAAGTTTTATGGCCATCAAGAAGATGAAAAGTTGGCACCAAAACAGACTTGCACAAACGTTGCTAAAATAGTCCTTATCATGCATGAGTTTTCCCAATGCATTTATCTCCCTACTGTCCATAGCCCCTAGAAGCCTAACCCTCTTTCCTTTTTTTTTTTTGGTTTTGCTTTGTTTTGATTTGTTTTAGCTCTCTACAAATGTATCATTCTTTGTTAAGATGCTTTATAAGGCCAAGTTCTAATCACCCATCCCTAACTCCTGACTTCAGAGTTTCCCTGATGCTTGTCTACTTGGTTGCAATATTCACTACTTAACACACAGCATAAATTCCAAGACAAAATAAACATCTCTTTATACAAAACCACATACTCATCGCAAGATTCATGGTTCACTACTATTTTCTGTCCTCTTATTTTCCTATTTCTTGAGAGCTCTACTGAAATTGACATTTCACCAATAGTTTTCCCTAGCTAACTTATATTATTAACAAACTCTCAGCCATCATGCACTTAATAAGTGATACGAGTATAAACTCCTGTGTCAAATTTGCGAATAAATGGTTACTAGGCTTGATATAGAATTTCTGATGCCAACATTTTTGTCCAAAATCTACAGATATTTGTCTATCGTCTTCGTCTACCTTCTAGTATTGCTACTGAGAAGACTGATACTAGTCTAATTCTTTTAATTCTGCCTTTCCAGATGTGTAAGGTTTCCTCTCATAAAATATGAGCATTTCATCAGGAAATGTTTATACATGAAGTTTGAAATATTCATTAACCCTGACTTTTCAACTTGGAGAACTTTTCTTCTACTTTTATTTAACTATCAAGCCTCTTCTATCTAGCTCATTTTTTCTTCTGGGTACTCTTGTACCCAGATTCATGCTAAATCTTTTGAATCTGTTCTCCAAGTTTCCTATCTTTTCCCTCTACATGTCTCTAAACGCCTTTGCTCTGTGGGTAAGGAAATTGTTCCTCTTGATCTTCCAGAATAATGATATTCTCAGCAGTGAACATTTTTTTCAGTACTTCTGGAAGAAAAAAAGGTGTTTCAGTAGAAACAATGCTTTTAGTTCCATACAGACTTTTATTTTTGTGCACAATAATCATCTTTCCTATTGCATTTTGTGGAAATCCTCTTCCATCTCCTTATTCGGTTCTATTTCAACAGGTGCCACATTTTCTAGTTTAGGGTTTGTGCTCATAAGTTTACATTACAATGATCTCCTAAGCAAGCTGTGATGTTTCTCTGCCTACTCAGTTATGTGATCCCTCAGTACCTACACAGGTTAGGATATTGGTGTTGAATAGTGGAATAACAGCAGATGGTGAAATATACAACTTTTCATGGACTGGTGTTGAAGGAGTTAGGTGATCCTGGAAGGATACTGAATGCAAATACTCATCATTTTCTAATTATCAGAAGTAAGTCAGATCTCCAGTTTAGTCCTCTTTGAATCTCTTAGGGTCAACAGTATCAAGCAGCTCTTTCAAGACAAACAGTGGTTACCCTAAGGCTTGAGGAAGATAACATTCTGTACTCTCAATTCACACCAGTTGCCAGAAAAATAGAAAAAACAAAAGTAAAACCAGAAAAAAACTGACCCAACACTGTCTCTCATCTCTGGATATCCTAGATAAAACCCTGGTCTCAGACACAACCACCATGGCAGTACTTACAGTTCCATATGCCCTATCAGAGCCTTTCCATTTACCTGTTACAAGGTGAAGTTTATTTCCATTTTCTTGACCT
This sequence comes from Tarsius wallacei, assembly GCA_963574415.1. Taxonomy (NCBI): domain Eukaryota; kingdom Metazoa; phylum Chordata; class Mammalia; order Primates; family Tarsiidae; genus Tarsius; species Tarsius wallacei. Next base: position 5,804 of record CAUYQG010229519.1, read on the forward strand.
GGGGAGGGGGGAGGTCTTTATGACTGCCTCATCAAATAAAATGTGACAATAATGATATCCCAGGCAAGGTCACAGGGATGCTCAGTCATGGAACCCAGCCACTATGTTGTGAAGAAGCCCAAGCCACATTGAGTGGCCACATGTGGGTATTTGGCCACCAGTGCCAGCTAAGGTCCTGGATGATGGCCAGCACAGATGGACAGACAGGTGAGTGAGCAAGATTTCAGGTGATACCAGCCTCAGCATTTAAACTTTCATAGCCGATGATGACTGAGACAGAAATGATCTGTTACCTCTGACCCTGCCCAAATAGCAGATCCATGATAAAAATAAGTATCAATGTTACTTTAAGCCACAAGTTTTGAGGTGGTTTGTTACAGTTCACAAGATAACCAAAAGAGCCACTATTTTATTTGTTCACCATGCTACTCCACAGGAGAAATTGGGAACATGTACTCAGACCAATTTCTCTTTAGAATCCTCCAGGATTTATAATTTTCATATTTCTCAAGGATTCAGTGTTGTTGGCAGATTTCCCCTTGGTCTTTGGGATGGCTTTGAAAAAATTCTAGAACTATCCACTTCTTCGGTACTAAAATGACTGTCAGTAAGAGGCAAATGGGAGGAAACTGGCATAATGTAAAAATTTTATTTTATGAAAATACACTTAGCAAAAGAAGACAAGATAAATGTCAGTTCTCAGATAACTCAAATATCTTGAGTTATCTCCGTGAATGACATAAGATTTTGCAATTTTTAGGGAAAAACACACTTATGTGTATTCACATAAGTAGGTCAAAGAATTTTAGAAATGTGGTATAATAAGATTAGCAATCAGAAGTCCATATTTCTCACCGGGCTGCTTCCAAGCATTCTCCAGTGAGGCTGCTTAGCTTCTCCAGGTCTCAGTTCTTTTACCCGTTAAGTTAGGAAATTGGGTGCAATGACCTTTAAAAGGATCTTGCCAGCTCAGCCATCCTTCAAAAGTTTAATGAACATATGTAGATACCAAGTACACACTTATATACTCAGTCCCATCATTTCATAGGTGAAAGAGCTGATGAGAATCTGAAAGACTATGACCCAGGCGGGAGGAAGAAGCAGAATTCCCACAGAATTCCACCGATGGAACAATGTGCCACTAGGAAACTCTGTCTATGGGAGATCAATTCAGATTTTTTAAATAAAGGGTTGCACTGTATGTTTTCAAGGGCAATATAAGAGGGATTCATTCATGTTGTGCCAGCGTTATCAACCCTGGAAGAGGACATAAATTGATGGTGATATTCAACTGATTGACTCAATGACTGAAAAGTCTGAGAGTTCAGCAGGTCTCAGTGGCCCTAAGGGTATCATCAGGACGTGGTCTTGCTCCCCTCATCTCTCAGGTCTCTTTTTGTTTGCTTGTTTGTTTTTAAGGTCAGCTGCATTCTTTAGCAGAATCTGCCCTCACAGATCCAAGATGGCTGGCAGCAGCTCTAGGTTGAAAGCCTATCTGCTCAGGAGTACCAAAAGAAAGAGATTCTCTTTCCTACAAACCCAGTCAAAGTCGCAGAATTCAATCTTGCCAATTCTGGTAAGCAGAATAAAGCTCCTCTCCACCAAAAAGTCCACATCCTTATCTTTGAACTTCTGAATATATTACCTTACATGGCAAAAGAGACATCACAGATATTTCAAGTGGACCTTGAGACAAGGGGAGTATACTGGATTACGCAGGTGGGTCCAGTGTCATCCAATGGTCCTCAAAAGTGGAAGAGGAGGCAGAAGAGGGATTCAGAAGGAGATGTGACTGCAGAAGAAGGGTCAGGGTGATGTGGTATGAGAACTCAACCCGCTGTTACTGGCTTTGAAGTTAGAGGAACGGGGCCACAAGGCATGGAATGCCAGCTCTAGAGGGCAGAAAAGTCAAGAAAAATAATCCTCCCAAACAGCCTCCAGAAAGGAACACTGTTCTGCTAACATCTTTATTTTAGCCCAGTGAGATCCATGTCAGACTTCTAGCCTCCAGAACTGTAAGAAAGATAATAGATCTGAGTTGTTTTAATGTTGCTAAGTTTGTGGTAATTTGTTATAGCAGCAATAGAAAAAAAAATACACTAACTGATTGGTCCAATTTGGTACACCTGCTTTGCCTAAACCAATGATTTTGGCTAGACCCAAATCATATCTCACCCCCAAATGTGAGAGTGAGGACAATCCCACTTACACCACATGGACCAAGAAAGGAGATGGAGTGGTTCCTTGAAAAAAATCAGGGATCTAGCACCAGAGGAATGGAGAATGGAAAACAAACAGGCAAAAAGAGAAAAATAGGAAAGAAAAGGAAGGAAAGAGCTATCCCATCTACACGAGGACTAACAGGATGGCCAGAAGAAATCATGGATCCATCTCCAGAATACTGGAAGTCCCAGAAAGAAAACTTAAGCTACAGACAACATTTCAATTTTGCTTTCCTCTGAAGGTCACAGCTTTTGAAGAAAGAGAAAATACAAATGGAACAGCAGGGTCTATGGATAGATGGTGTTATATAACAAGCCTGGATTTTCTGGGCAGTCTTTTAACAAGAGACAAGAGTACATCTTGCAAATGCTAGAGAGAATACCTTTGTCAGGTGCTTTGTTCACTTGATAAAAAATTCTTTAAAGTGTAAATTGGAGTGAAGGAGGGGAAGAGTCATTTAAAGCTGTACAATTGGATAATGTAGATGTATTTCTTATTTATGTCTTATTATATTTCTTATTTTATGTATTCTTGAGGCTGTGGCTTTTGGGGTCTGGGGACCCAAGGAACAGACCTCCCAGGATTAACTAATTCCTAGAGATAACATATCACTCAACTGCCATCATGCCTTTGATATGCAAGCCAACTACTTGGTGCCCATCCCCTCCAGGACTCTCCTTTTATCAGACTTTGGTCTATGGTGCTATACCTTTTCCCTAATCTCCACAGAGTCAGGTAAAACTAGGGGACTACTCCTATAGCCCAAAGCCTGCTGAAATTATTGAAACCATCCCACTCCTTCCCATGTAAACTGCAACAGACACTCCCCCACCCCCACTCCCTTTAGTTCCTCCTCTCTCTGCATGCTCCTCTTATTTCAGTGCTACCCATGTGGCCCTGTGAGGTTTGCTGTACTCCTGTTTCTAGGGGACTATAAATATAAGCCAACACAATTTCCTTCATGACAATTATTTTTACATCTGTTTGTCTTATACCTGCTCAAAACAAGTCCTGGGTACATCGTAGAACAGTGAAAGATCGCAGATACGACTCAACAAGAACAACCAGACATCTCAGGAAGTAGTAAGGGAAAATAATAGAAGCCAGGGAATAACCTTTAGGCCATAGGCACCAACTCAAAATATGAGTGGTAAAGCAAACTCAAAATTTTCAGTGATAATGAGAAGACAGGCTTTTGGCTCCGGCAAGACCTAATGGAGTAATGGATTCATACCAAGTAGAGGGAGGGCAGATCTATTCTAGAAATTATGAGATATTCCCATATTAATCCACTAGGGCTGCCATAGCCAAGTACCACAGATTAGATGGTTTAAACAACAGAAATTTAATGATGCACAGTTCTGGAGGCGAGAAGTCTGAAGTGAATGTGTTGGCAAGATCGGTTCCTCTGAGAGCTTCTTCTATCCCAGCTTGTGGTGACCCAAGTGTTACTTGGTTGTAGATGGCATTCTCCCTGTGTTATCACATCATCCTCTCTCAGTACATGTCTGTTTCTGTATCCAAATGTCCCATTTTTACAAGAACACAGTCATACTGGACTAGAGCCCATCCTAATGACTTAGTCTTACCTTGATCACCTCCACAGACCCTTTTTCCAAATAAGTTCAAATTCACAGATACTAGGGGGTTAGGACCCATCTTTTGGGGAGACACAATCCAACCCATAACAGCTCCTTTTCCCTTGGTGTTCCTTTTCTTTAGCTTATCCCAACTTGCCCCTCTTTGCTATTTCCAAAGTAAAACCCAAAATGCTAAAATAAACTTTGAGAAAGGGACCTAGAAGGGTTGTTTCAGTCTGACTCAATGCTAGAGATACAAAAGGAATTCTTACACATCTGCAAAATTCAAGCCAATGTAATCACAACCACAACCAGCAACCAGCAGACTCTCCTAGTTCTCCCTCCTGAGCACCTGAGGTGATGTGAGTGGAAGCTGTGGTTAGGGGATTTCAGAGTCCCCATAAATAACAAAGGGCAGGGCAGGTAAAGGAAGGGAATGAGATAGGGCCACTGTAAACACGATTCCTATCTTTGGCTGACCTGGGTGTTTCTTAGAATAGCAGACTTGGTTGGAACTTTCCATTCATAGGATTTCTGTGCCCACACACTGTGGACTAATACATAGCCAAAGGCTTACTACAGACTTGGCATAAGATTTATTCTTGTTCTTCCTTCCAAGCACGGATAGATGCTGGCATCTCAAAATATACATATGTTTGAACCTACTGGGTCCCTTGCATAGGAGTATCAGTGGTAAAAGGACAAGCAGAATTAGTGGCAGCCACCCCACAAACCACTAATAGTAGCTAAGAAGGACTAATTTAGTGACCTTAGCCCCCCAAAGCACACCTTTGTCCCAAATTGGACATAATCTTTAGCAAGATCTGGTGATAACTGCTAAATAAATCTACCAGTCCCCTTTGGAGTGGGGCAAGAAAGATATAAACAAATAAATAACATAAACAACAAAAGCAATAAAGGTTGCCAGTGGATGGGGTATCCTATTATAGAAAACATGGTCACAAGTCATTGTCTAGAAAAGTCAGTTCTCTCCAAGCCATTACAAATAACCTCACCAGCACAGCTATACCAAAAAGTCATCTTTTTTTCCACAAGAATATATATCCTCCTTTAAAAGAGAAAACACTCAAAGAGCTGACACTCAATGGCAGGTGTCTGCAACCATCTGTGTAAAGGAGGCAGGGGAGATTACCTATTGTGTCCCATATTTGGGCCATGGCAAATTCCACCACTGCCTGGTCCCCATGGTCCCCAGTATTCACACAGACCTGTGGATCAGGCAATACCCTGATTTTGGCTGAGTGGTAGACAGCCTTGAGCACTAGTGGGAAGGAACATTGTGAGGTAAGGCATTCACTCCATGTCACGTGTCTAGCTTTTTGACAAAATATTACTTTCAGACTTTCTAATCTAAATGTTCAAATTAATATATAATTTGTCTTTAATTGTAGTTTCTTCAAATCTTACTCAATCAGTAGTTAGTGAACTGTGGTCTATTTAGGGTCTAACCAACACAGAACCTAGTAAAAGAATAAATTTTCTTTTTCTGATGGGACTGGATTCACATTTAATTAACATCCTGAGTCCCATGCAAGGTGACTTTTGGTATTTTAAGGTAGTTCATTCCTTGCTCCCTCAAAATACCACAATAAAACATTCCATTCAGTGGCCTAAGGCTTTATCCTCTATTACACCTTGCTGTGGTTTCAATGTGTCCCGCAAATTTCATGTGTCAGAAGCCTCATTCCCAAATTCATATATTGATTGGAAGTGGGGCCTTTGGGAGGTAATTGGATTAGATAAAGCTATCAGGATGGGGCCTCTTTGGTGGGACTGGTGGATTTATAAGAAGCAGAAAAGAGATCTGAGCTGAAACGTAAGATCTTGCTTTCTCACCACATGATACTCCAAGCCATATTATAACACAACAAGAAGGCCCTCACCAGATGTCAGTGGCATGCCCTTGGACTTCCCAGTCTCCAGATCATGAGCTAAATAAACCTCTGTTCTTTATAAATTATCCAGTCTGTGGTATTCAGTTATAGCAACAACAACAAAAATGGACCAAGACAGACCTCAACAGCCACTTAGGCCTATGCAGGATTTAACCAGATCTTTGCATATGAACAAGCTTCCAAGGGAAGGAGCAGGAAATGAATTGTCAGGGACTTGGGAACAGAGGTCTGCACTATGATTAGTGGCTTTGCACTAATGAGCAACTTCTTGTTGAGAGTCAAAGAAGTAAGGCTTTTTATGTATACATAAAACATGGCAAGAGTGGGGGAAAGATTTTGCTTGAAAAAAGTACATTCATTATACTTCTAATGATATATTATTTACAGAATACCAGAAAGTGGTACATTATCAAGATCAGGGTATTTATTAGTTAAAAAGCATCAAAACAAATAATCATTAAGCCCTCACTAAGCACCAGAGTGTTAAAGCACGACATTCATTTAACCACTGAGGTCAGGACTATTAATAACACAAGTTTATTGATGGGGAAATTGAGGTTTTAGCAAGCTGACACAACTTTCCTAAGGTCACAAAGCTTGGAGACGTAGATTAGGAACCCAGTCTGACCTCAGAGGCCACTTTCATAGCCTCTATATTATAACAGACTTTCAAAAGTATAGAAATGCTGGCAATCCTTAAAGTACTTTCTAAATAAAAGCTTGTATTGTGAAAGATAATGAGAATGAGAATGCAGAAATAAATTTCACCTACTTCACGATTGCCTAGGGCAAACTTCTGATATTTTTCTATATATAGTCATTCTACTTATAAAAAAATAGCAGAAAATCATCGCTCTCAGGCTACCTATAGGAAAACAGAAGGGAAGGGCATTTATTTGCCATGCTTAATGGGATTCAGCTGTCCTAAAACCTCTGGAAGCAGCCACCCACAGACAGTAAGACAACTCCCATCCTTGCAGCCTGAGTTGACTGGACAGGAGAAAATATACGATTGGTTCACTAGATCCCCTTAGGATTCTAAACTAGTAGAGGGCAGTTAGTGGAGCTAGACCCATAAGGGAAGGGTGAGTGGCTTTAATGGACCATCTGCAGATAAACCTGCAGGAATAGAGGTGACGAGGGCACAAAGACAGGAGAACACGGGGGATGTGGCCCCTCAGCTCCGGAGCAGACGTAGGTCCCAATGTGGGTTCATCCGGCTACCACTGGGGCTCAGCATCACTGAGCATGCCAACTGCCCAGTCCTCACAAGAAGTTTACCTTTTCTTCATGCAGCTGGAAGCTTTTTGTCTTGTTTTGCTTTGCCTTATACAAACCAAGGCCTTACCCAGAGCTTTACCACAAGTAGGACTTTTTCATCCACATACCCTGCCAGAGGCATTTCAAAGCCTTATATCCACATTCTCTCTGTTATTTTTGTTTCTGTGTTACAATAGCAGCTCTCATTTAGTACCAAGGCTACGCTAGATACTTCACCACACAAGTGTTTCTCAAATCTTCAACATCCATGGATCACTTAATTGAGCTTCTATAGACAAAGAGGCTCCCAATTTTAGACAAATTTTAATATGCATTCCAAGGATTATGAAAATTTGGAATATACAAAATTAGATCCATTGATTGTTCAGTAAATGGTGTTGTAACAATTGCATATCCAGCTGGATGTGTTCCATTACTCAGACTACGCAGAAAAATAAATATCAAATGGATTAAATGATTAGCTGTAAGAAAAAGAAAATGCTGAAAAAAACAAGGGTGGAGGGAATGAAGATAATGTATAATCTTATGGTGAGAAAGGTTTTTCCCAGGCAGGACTCCAAATTTAGAAACTGTAATGAAAAAAGATAGATTTCCTTACATAATTTTCTACATGACAAAAGACATGATAATGAATGACAAATGATGGCCTGGAAGAAAATATTTGCAATGTATACAACAAAGGACTAATTTCTCTTTGCAGAGGATTCTGGCGAGGTTTATAAAGCATAGGATAAAATGTGAAAGGACAACGCTCAGTGGATTTCTTTCGCTCGTCCATCTCTCAGCAGACCTCTCCCCCTGAGCAATCCCCAAAGTTTCCCTTTCCTGTCCCTTCTCTTTATGTCTATAAAAACATATAGACATGTATGGACATAGAAACTATTTTTTTGCATAATGGGGTTCATAATTTTCTCACTATCCCATGATTCCATGTCTTCCACACAGCATATTGTAAAGATCTTTCTATGCATCTTCATATAGGTCTGCATCACTTTCTCTCTCAGCTGTATTAGAGGCCATGGATGTTATCATCATTTTACTTTCTGCAACTGGTAGATATTTATTTCCAATGTCTCACTACTATAAATGATGTACTCATCAACCTCTCCTACATTTATCATACTGTATACAAGTTACAATGTTGTCAAACAGAAAAAAAAGGAGAGTTACAAACTTTCTCTATATGGTATTACCCTACCTCAGTTCAGGAGTATGGCAGGCACTGGAACAAAGACCACAGCAAATCAGACTTCTACAAACACAAGGCTTTACCCTAACCCTTCTCATAAGTAGCTAACAGTGCTCGTTCTCCTTGCATGCTGCCTCTGCAAAAGCAGTTTGAAACCTCAGTCGCCTTCTTCCCGTGCCATCTCCGTCTGGATTGTGGCCATCTGGTAAGGGCTTCTGTAAGCCTGCCCACCACCACCAAGACACACAGCACCTGTTTCTAAATCTAGCCTCCTCCCCTTGCCCCGCCTCCTCCCCCACCTGTCCCTTGTTATGCCAAGCCACAAGGCAGCCTGCCCTGGGGAGACTGAGGCAAGCCTGCTGCAGTTGAGAGGGAATCTGTGAGAAAAGGAGTGAGAAATCAGGTCAGTGGGGACGGGATGAGCTGGAGCCAGAACACACGGAAACAACGAACTGGGACAAGAGGTGGTTTAGAAGCCAGGCAGAGGCGGAGGTAGAGTCCACTAGGGAGAAGGGAAAAGGAAAGGCAGGTGGTGGAACGCTCCAGCAGTTGAGCCAGGAATCAGAAAATTGGCAGGAAGTGAAGGTGGCAAAGCAGGTGTGTAGAAGAACAGGTTTGCAGCCACACAACAAAAGCCGCCTTGATAGCAGAGAAAATGCGAGGTAACGCTTTGTCTTGTCTTGGGGGATTTTATCAACAGTGGACTTGGGTAACAGAACATCTGGCTGACATGAAGGACTAAAGAAGGGTCGAGGGCAAAAGCAATTCCTAACTTGAGGCTTTGCTCCTGCCCTGCTGCCTCCAGCTCCCTCTTCTTTCTGTCCTCACATTTGTATTCCTGTCCTGCCAAACTTTTCTTACAAATGGTTCTCCTCTGCTTTCTCATCATTCCTTCTATCTTACTCCACTCTGGCAGTCTGTGTTTTGTGCCCACCTTCCCTTGTAGATCAGGTGCCAGGTCATGGGCATTTTATTACACATTTTGGGACTTCTGGCGCTTAATACGCTGCTATGAACATAGATAATACCTCAAAATACTTACTGAGTGAAATAACATTCCTCACACGTATTTCCTGTGTATTACACAGTTATTTTCTCCCTTAAAAAAGTTATCTGACCTTGCAATCTATACTCATTTCTGCCTTTAAAAAAAAAAAAATTAGCAGACTGAAACCAATCAGCATAGAAAATTAAAAAAATATATTTTTAATATAAATATAAAAGAAAAAGATACTATAAGCAATAGAGGGAATTAACCAAAGCTAATATAGGTTCTTCAAAAAGATATAAAATAAGCTCACGCCTGTAATCCCTGCACTTTGGGAGGCCAAGGAGGGAGGACTGCTTGAGCCCAGGAGTTCAAGATCAACCTGGGCAAAGTGACACCCTATCTCTACACAAATTCAAAAATTAGCCAGGTGTGGTGATGCGTGACTGTAGCCTCAACTACTTGCAGAGGCTGATGTAGAAGAATCACCTGAGACCAGGAGTTTGAGGCTGCCCTGAACCACAAGTGTGCCACTGCACTCTAGCCTGGGCATCAGACTGAGACTCTGACTCAAAAAGGAAAAAAAAAAAAAAGACATAAAATAGACAAGACCCTGAGAAAACTAATGAAGAAAAACCAAACAAAAGCTCAGATGACAAATATTGTGAATGGAAATGGAGGGGTTTTTTAGTTTACATTTCTAGCAACACGTAAGTTGCTCAAACTAACTTTGACAATTTTTCAAACACAAAGACTTAATGGTGAAATACATTTAATCAGAATTTGAAATCTATCCCACACAGTATCACCCTCCCCCAAGATAAAGCAAAACAATTGACTAGGTTGAGGGCATTTTGCAGGTAAACTGTACACCCAGACAATGAACAGGTCATTTCAATCTTATTTACTCAAACGGTTCCAAAGAACATAGGAAGTCCAATTCATTTCCACACCCTCAAAACCAGAACAAAATAATGACAGCATGAGAAGGTTGATAGGACAAACTCACTTTTACAACAACTGATTTTCAGCAGAGCACACTAACACTTTATTAAAAGATTATATTCCTCAGTCTCCTTTTGACTCAGATGTGGCCATGGTCTGTGTTTGGGCCAATGATATGTAACAAAAGTGTGTACAACTTGATTTCTGAAAGGTCTTGCCTTTTTCAGTGGAGGGGGTAAAGGCACAGCCTTCTTCATACCTTTTCTGATGTAGAAAGTAAGGATGACGGCCTGTGGGTGTTGAATAGTGAGGGAGAAGAAGGTAGCGATGCAAGTGTGTTCCTGATTCCAGGCATAACCTTCCTGCTCCCTAGATTTCTTCTCTGTAAATGAAAAATAAGCTTCTTTTTTTTTCAAGGCTTCTAGTTGGTTTACAGCTCTACAACTTGGGATGTTTCTGGTATTTTCAACTCAAGCAAATTCCAGTTGGATGGAGACTGGGCCAACCAACTATGGGAGACGCAGAGAGAGGTGCTAGCCTTACGTGGGTGGGCCACGTGGTTGACAGGCGGGATGAGGAATCCACACTGCTACTTCTGATGCCAACAAAGCTGTTCAAAGTCACATTATGTTGATGCTTGAGGAGCACAGAGCCACACATTTAAAGCTGAAAGGGGTTCTACCAATCATCTCATATCTAACTTTCTCATTTTATGGATGAGGAGAGCAGAAATGACTCCCAAAGTTGACAGACTGTTCAAAGACAAAATGGAAAATATAATTCAGTTCTTCTGATTTTCATGTAGGGCCTAGACTGCCAGTTATATCCAAGATGCTCAGTGATTACAAGAAGCTTTCATCAGATACTTACTTCTCATGGTGCTCAGTGATTACAAGAAGCTTCTCTCATTCACCAAATAATTACTGAGCACCTGCTATGTGCCAGGAACTGGCCTAGGCCTGAAGGACACAGCAGTGAACACAAAATCATTGTCCCTGCCAAGGTCTTTGGGCATGAGTCCTGGCACTCTGTAGGGACCTAGGTATGTGAAGATCAATCCTGATGTCTCCAAGCAAGCATAAGGTGGGGGAGTGAGGCTGTGAGTGCTGGTGCCACTGGGGCTAGGGAAGGAGGATGAGACTTCTGGAGGCCCTGGGTCTTCTCTCTATTGTGATACAGAGGCCAGTAGAGAGGTGAACTTCTCAGAAAAAGCCCCTGATGGTCTCCTGATCCCTGTCCATGCAGGAATACTAGGGACTTCCTAGTCTTACTGCACATGAGAAGTCAAAGCATCCCTATGGGCCAAAAAAACTGAGTAAGGCAACTGTACCTTCTCAATAATGTGACTCTACTCCTTGCCCTCCTGCCTATATTTAAGTGAGGTCCCATTAATATGTCAACAAAGGCAGTGAAAAGCAATTGGATACACACAGTTTTGTAACTACGAAAGCTGACTTAGGAGTTGCATCTTGGGTAATTCCCTTTATCTATCTATGCCTTCATGTCCTTGTCTATTAAATGGAGCTGGGTGGAAGATGCTCTCTGAGTTTCCTTGAATCTAATATTTGATCATTTTATATTTATACTTCAGCTATCCTTCAACAAGTCTTGATAAGTCAGAGACATTCAACTTTGGCAATGCTTACTAACTTCTAACCTAGCAGGCAAAAGTGATACTGGTACCCTTAAATTGAAGCACAAAGAAAATCTGAATGCTCCTTTATGGGCTATCTTTTCAGTCTTGAAAAAAATGAACATTTTCAATGACAAACAAACTGAGTCATCCCAGAATCACTCAAACACCTCCTGGACAACCATGTCACACTCAGTCATTCAACATTTAAATGCCACCTGACAAAAGGAAGCAAAGTTATAAATGAGAAAATGCTACATATCTTTTATGATCTGTGCCATCCTATTTTTGGACCCTGAAGGAATTAATGTTTTAGAAAGCCAGTAATTCATGAATACCGTTAAACTTTATCTTCACAACCTGTTTGGAACTAGGTTTAGGCAATTCTTACTGATTAGGAAAAGCAAAATGCACTGGGGTCAGACACATCCAAGGTGAAAATACTGAAGTCAAACAACAAAAAAGGACAAAAGTCAGGAGGAAAGACTAGGTTACTTGACTAACGTCATAAGCAAAGAGATTGGATTTCAGGGAGCAACCACAATTCAAATCAGAAACAGAAAATCAGATTCAGGTTAACAAGCCCAGCCAAGGTTACAAGCACATGTAAGTGGTGTCACACATTAAAAGTACCAGGCAAAGACTCACAGACTGGTACAGGGTCAAGGAAAGGCGGGTGACAAACAGAACAGAGAGAGAGAGAGAGATAGGGGCAGGTTAAATGTTGGGTTCACCTAGCTGCTTCTCAATCAACTCTGTAAAGTGTCTTATACAGAACATGAAAAGCGCGCACACACACACCTCTGTTTAAGATCTCTGACATGCAGACCTTAGAAAGGACTTATTCTCATTATTACAAAAAAGATACATTTTGAATGCTCTCGACACCTAGAATTTGCATGCTCTTTCATGAGTTAGAATCTGAATGCTAGAATCTAGTCAACATTTGCTTTGATAAACATGTACTGTATTTTGTGTTCCTTCTGAGAACGTATGCTACTACCCAATAAGAAATGGTCTCCGCACTTAAGGGGCTTAGAATCTTGTAAAGATATAAAGCAAATCAGAAATTTCAGAGGTATATAAGTGACCTAGCAGAAGTCTACAAAAATATTAACAGAGAATTTGGTAACCAATTTCCAGAAGTATCTTTGATTAAAAAAAAAAAAATCATAGGCTTTGGCATGAATTACAGGAAAAATATATTAGCAGAAATACTTGAAGGATACTCATGTTTCATACCCAGTCAACAAATTTAATACAACGTGAGAAATGAATGGATTGACGCTGACAGTGTGGTTTGAAATGACACATAGTGTTACCATGCAGAAATAACAAATCTTTCAAAGTCTGGGCATCTATCTATGCTCAAAAAGGCAGTAAAGGAGAGCCAATGAGAGATGGCAACTTGAAAAAAATGGCACTTCCGCCCTTTGATTCAACGTTGTTATTATTATTATATTTAATGGAAATATTCTATGTTATACTTCATAAAAGAAGATGAACACGAGTCCTCACATTTTCCATAGAAAGTAGCAAATAACAAGAAACAGGCTGACATCTGTTGTTATTCAAGATTGCATTCTAAGTGATACTTGTCCACTTGTTTGAGCCTACTATGTGTAATGATTTAGAGGTACAGCAGATAAAGTGATGAACAAGACAGATAAGGTCCTCATCTTCACAAATTTGGTTCTAGAAGGGAGAGAGAAATGATTTTAAAAAGTAAGCAAATACACAAGAATGTCAGAAAATGACAAATGCTATGAAGAGAACAATAGGTAATAAATAAGAAAGAGTAACTCAGAAGTATAGGGTTAGGGTGAGAGGGTGTCAGGGAGGATTTCTCCAGCTGGCAATTGTCTGTAACCCTCGAAGTTTCAGAACTGAATAGAAGCTGTCGGTACTGAGGAAAGAGTGAACTCAGATTAGAATGAAGGGACTGAATCTGAGCCCCGATCCCAGTAAAGGCGACCTTCAATTTAGTTTTATTTGATTCTTGGCAAATCTCATTAAACTACTGTTTTTGTCAGCCGGCTTTTGGTAATGTCATAGTATCTCCTATCAGACCAACTTTCTCACAGAGAATAATAAAGGCTGGGCAAAACAAATGCACTCAATACTACCTGCAGACATTGGAGAATGAGCAAAAGCAAGCAAAAAATGCAGGTGAGTTCAACACTTGGAAGAAGGAAATGGAAATTAGTAAGTTTCTTATGATCTAGCTTTCTGCCTGAGGACAAGTCACACTCCACACCATAAAGGGGTGGCTAAAAGTTGATAGACATAGTCAGTGTTACCGTCTTGAAGAACCAGAGGACAGAGTTCAAGGCTACCCTAGTAGCTGAAAGGTGAGTGAGTGCTATGATTTGAATGTGGCCTCCAAAAATTCATGTATTGAAAACTTAATTTCCAGTGCAACAATGTTGAGTGGGGCCTAACGTAATTGTGTCATGATGGCAGAGTCCTCATGAATGAATTAGAGTCATTATCATGGGAGCAGGCTAGTTATCATGACAGTGTGGTGTTATGAAGTGAGTCTGGCCCCTGGTGTGTCTCTCTATCTTGCATGCTCACTGGTCCTTCCACCATGCGATGACAAAGCAAGAAGGCCCTTGCCAGATGCCAGTGCAAAACTATCACACTTCCCAGCCTCTAGAACTATGAGCCAAATAAATTTGTTCTTTATAAATTACCCAGTCTCTGGTACTCTATTATAGCAACAGAAAACAAACTATAAAAGATAACGAAAGAGCCACAACATGGAGGCCCCAAATCTAGATATAATCTATGTTCAAATTTCTGGCTGGCTCCTGAAATATGCATGTGAAGAGTCCAACGAGCCCAGCTAAGGCTAAATAAACTAAACAACAATTTCAGTTGCTAATCATGATAGGGAGACAAAGTTCTGAGTTTGAGTTCAGTTAAGACCGTCTACTAAAACAAAAAGTAACCAACACTCTGTGAAGAATATAATAGGTTCCACAGTTTATAAAATGTGTCATTCATTCATAGCATCCAGGATATAAACCAAAATTACTAGATATAAGAAATAGGAAAACACAAAGCAACTGACGAAGTTAATTAATTGAGATCAACCAAGAGATGAACTACAGGCTGGAATTAGCAAACAAGGATTTTAAGGCAGCTATTATAACTATGCTCAAAGATATAAAAGGAAAAATGCTTACAATGAACAAACAGATAGCAAACCTCAACAGAGAACAAGGACTATGGCAGATGCTGTAAGTCTGAAGAGTGGTTAAGTCCAGGGAGGTCAATTAAGACAGAAAGGTGCAGACTGTTACCTGAGATGGGGATGGGGTGGAGGGCAGAGCAGAGAAAGGCAGGGAGAAGAGTTAAAATTAGAAAGTCAAGTCCCAGCACAACCTCCCTTATGCAGTAACAATGACAGAGCAGAAGGAACACTTGGATGTTCACTCTCACAGGCACAGCAGTTATTCACACAACTCTTCCATCATAGGCAGCTTCCAAAAATATAGGGCCTGAAGTCAGAGAAGAGGCTATGTGAGAGGATCTATCCCAATCTTAGCAGGTAAGAACAGCTGCTTCAGCAAAGCCTTAGAGTTGGGAGAATATTCTGCCCTTTCTGCATCCAGGGCTAACAGGAGCCTGTGTAGCCTAAGAATGATGTGTGTCACTCAGCGTGTTAAATGAGCAATATCCACTTGCCACATCACACTACACCACCACATGCTAAGAGTTTAATATACATTAGTTCCCACTTCCTGTTACATTTGGAACAATTTTATTTTTCTAAAACTGTTCTAAAGTCCTTCCTCAGGGATAGATAATAGATATTCAAGGTTTAGTCAACATTACATGCTATCCATATTGGCTAGGCTGGTGGTTCCCGAAGTATGGTCCGTGACCTTCAACATCAGCAGCTCCTGGAAAATTGTTAGGAAACCCCACTCCAGACCCATGGAATGAAAAACCCTGGGAGTGAAGCCCAGCAATCTGAGTTTTAACAAGCCCACCAGGTGATTCTGATGCACACAAAAATTGGAGAACTACTGCTTCATATCACCATTTTCAACATCAGCAGCATATGCGAATCTCCAGGGAAGATGTTTAAACACCCAGTGGCTAGGTACAACACAGACAAATGACATCAGACCTTTGTGCATGAGATCCTGGCATCGATATCAAGAACTTCTCAGGTGAGCCTCATGTTCAGCCAAAACTGAGCTTCATGGCTGCACAACACCGCTTTCTGTATTCTCCTTACCCCAGAAATCATGCAGAATTACTTTTACTTCCTCAAATTTGCTATGCTGTTTCAAACTTCCTTGGCTTTGGGTACACAATTCCCTCTATTGGGAGGCTCCTTCTCAATGTGTTTGCAAAGTTATATGTGCTTGTAAAATTTGCAAAAGAACAATTTTTTAAGTGTTTCTCTTTTTTATCTTGAGAGGGTCTCCCAAATCATGTAAGTGCCACACCTAGAAAAAAAAATCTGCCTCAATTTCCTCTATTTTAAAAATAAAGAAACTGCAACTCCAAGAAGTTAACAGCATGCCAAGGATCACACAAGCTAGGAAGAAATGACAATGGATTCCAAGTGTATCCCTGCAAAGACCACGTATTGAAGAAGAATCTCAAAGTCATTGATAATTCCATTTTCCAGTTCTGGGCCCTCACTCTAGAGGTGAATTTTCTTTGTAATACATTTGCACCACATGTGCATTTCTATGTAAAGCAAGGCTGCTATTGGCCCAGAATGTACCTTTGTGCAAACTGGAAAAGGCACCCCTTCCTCAAGTAAAACTATTTTAAGGTGATTATGTATTTGCACAGTGTGAAGGGTTCTGGCTGGAAGAGCTCTCCAGAACACTGTTGGGCAGTGACTGCCTAAACACACAGACCTGACCAAGCTACTCTCACCTGCTCACATGCATATCCCCCAGGTACTGTAGAGTGCACACACTACCCATCTCTCACACACACTATGAGGGGATGAGGTCAGGGTTCAAGTCCTGCAGGAATGGGAACTGCCCTCAGGGGACTCCTGAGTAGGTGAGGTCAGGATACCACCACATACAAAGGGCAGGGTGTGTTCACACCATGGGCATTAGCAGTGTTTATGCAAATAGGGCTCTCTCCTGCAGCTTCATTACTTGGCCAAAAAAGTCATCTATTTGTGCCCTCTCAAGTTAATTTATATCTGTGACATGAATCACCACCCCTTACATGTGACACCTTGAGCAGGTGAAACCTACAGTACCCTGCACACTGAGTAGGAGCCCTACTCTGCCTCAAGAAGCAGTGCCTCTACTCTACCTCCATGACTTAGATGAACCATCCCAATACCTCTCCTCACTCACCCAAAAACGCGTTCCTATTTTCATGGAAGAGAGAGGTGACCTGAGAAACAAGTTGTATCCCAAGAAATTAAAGGACAAAGAAAGCAGCTAAAAAACAGATGAGATGAAGAGACCAGCCAACTAGCAACAAACAGAAGTGGCTCCTTTGACTTTGACTCCCTAGGTCAGTATCCTGAGATCTAAAAAGCACTTACAACATTGGTTGTGTACACAATCTGCCATTCCTTTCAAATCTAAGATCAGGGTAAAACCAAGACACAGAAGAGCCATTATGACAAAGCTAAGAACATAGTCCTAAGGACATTTTGGCCTCAATAAACTGTCTAGCCACACACATGCAACCAGACTGAAAAAGTGAGGAAGGTATTTGTATCCGGCTGTACAAAGAGATAACTGATAAACTAGATCAATATCTCATGTTGGGGATATATAATAAAATATGTCTATTAAACTTTCTGATGAGAAAAAAAAAATCTCTGCTGAAAATCTAAATCATAAAAGATTACGAAATAGAGTTTTAATAAATACAACCACAGCAAATAGCATAAGGCAAAATTTACACTAGTGTTTCACTAAAGAACAATAAAGGTTGGGGGGATGTGCTGGGAGCTGGTATAAGGTATATCTGAAATTTTTACAATTGGGAAAACATGTGTTTGAGTGTGAACAGTGGTTATTTCCTCCCCTTTTTAGGTTAGTCTTTGGGTCACAGAAAAAAAAACTAACATTTATTTAACTGTAAGTATCAATGCTTGGTCTGTTTTATTTCTGGGTTAATCTCTTAACTGTATTTGAAAATAAATATGACCTGCATGAAGATGGGGTCTTGGAAAGAGAAGGGGAACTAGAGGAAAGTAAAAAAATAACACTCTTGCAATTTAAAGTACTGAATTATTCATATTTTAACAACCACCACAACAACAAGCACTTGAAGCCCAGGGTCACTAGTGAAATACCTCTACTAAGTCTTTGCAGGCTTCCGCTCATCCGGTTGAAAAACTCTGAAGCAGACTATAATCCAGCCAAGAATCCACAAATAATTCCCAGCAAGTTCAGACATAGAAATAATAAAAGGCAACTCAGACCAAGTCTCATCAGTTTAAGTAAAAGAACTAAACTACTGTACTTCATTTTCTTAAGAATAATCTTTTGTTTGTAGCAGTTCAAGGGGAGATCGTTTTAAACCAATTGGATTTCATTGTTACTAATAAAGCTCACAGGGTATGCTAAGGGTCCCTTAGGGTAAATAAGGAGAAGGTTGTACCTTGTTCAAAAAGGCTCCTCTTGAGCCTCTTGAAAAAGCTGGGTACATGTCACAAAGAAACATGCCAACAGTCCTCAATTTTGAGACAGGAAGATCACCACATTTATAAAAGTGAGCCCCGGGAAGAAATAAGATACTCTGGGACAGAGCCATGACAAACGGTCAATCTGTCTTTAACTACTGTGCCAGCTTTTCAACTGCTGAATAAACAGTCTAGAAGTGGATCTTTCTGCTGCTGTCCCTCCATTAAGCAAAATTCAAAGAGAACACAATCAAGGTAGGTTTGGTAAACACGAAATAATGCAATTTACCTGGTATTTACATAAAGTAAAACTCATGAAATAATGCAATTTACCTGGTATAAGTAAAACTGGAATTGAAAAGGAGGGGGTGAATAAGGTTCCCAAATCCTCCTGCACTCAAATCACAAACTCAGAAGGAATTTTCCCAGCAAGGCTGCCTCACCTGCACTCCACTAAACCCACCATTAAATATGAAACTCATTCACTTTAAAATAGTACTAGAACACTTTTTAAAGTTGGAGACCACAGATTTCTAGTGCAGAAAAGACATAAAAGTCAAAGGCGAATATGGGTAGTATATGCAAAAGAAGGCCAACCATTTGGAAAATGCAGAAAATTACTAAAGGAAAAAAGTTAACACCTGAAATATTTAAAACTTTTCTTAACTTTGGATGTGTCCTCTCTCAGATGTTTCATATGGACACAGAGGCATTTTTAACAAAACTGTGAACATACACAAATGGAAACAGGTATCCCACTTTTTTTTTTCCACTTACTGTTTTCCAGGGAAACAAATTTTTCCAGGTCTTGAGAAATTCTGTAAACACACCATTTTTAACGACAATGATAATTTTAGAAATTATTCTTAAATAAAATGTGTAAAAAAAGAACAAGAGGTAAGAAATGATCAAATTGTTTTTATAATGTTATTTAAATATTTATTATGATGAGAAAACGAACAATAGAAAAATAACCCACTGGTTTACCTATTATCAGAAAGAGATGGAAGGGGAGGGAAACTGGCTAAGGTGACAAATCATAGGCAGCCTTGGGGTGATGGGAAAGTGGAAGAGTCTGTGAGAGGGAGAAGGATGCTGGAAAAGTCAATGGACGGCTTCTAAATTGAGCACATTAATCACCTTCGAATATGAGATTATAAAGTTGATTATTTACTCAACCCATTGGTAAACAGGACAGGGCCCACACCACACAACACCATAAACCAGTTCCATCCCTAACCCCTAATGGGGCCCCAAAGTACAATAATGTTATTTACCTAGTTCCACTCATTCTAATGATACCATCAACCCACACATCTTGTATCGCCCAAAAAGTCACTGTCAGCCCTTGCCAAAGCCATGTACATCCACCAGGTCTACTGGTATGGTTTGGATATTTGACCCCTCCAAATCTCATGTTGAAATTGATCCCCAATGTTGGAGGGAAGGTCTACTAAAAGGTGGGTCATGAGAGCGGATCCTTCATGAACGAGTTAGTGCTGTCCTTGAAGTAGTAAGTTCTTACTCTATTATAATAGTTACTGCAAGATCTGATAGTTAAACAGGGTTTGGCACCTCCCCACTCTTTCCTACTTTCTCTCTCTCACCATGTGACCATGCTGGCTCCCCTTGCCTTTTGCCATGAGTAAAAGTGTCCTGAGGCCTCACCAGAAGCCCAGTCAATGCTTGCACCATGCTTCTTATCCAGCCTGCAGAACCGTGAGCCAATTTTCTTTATAAATTACCCAGTCTCAAGTATTCCTGTATAGCAATGCAAACTGGACTAACACATCTTCCATCTGCCCACATCTATAGGTCTTGTGGCTTGATTTCAAAACAAAATAATAATACAAAGTTAGCCTCCCACAACTTATTCTTATTCCTCTCAGGCCAGCTCCTAGTGACCACTGCTTCCTTTTCTAAATTTCCTCAAGACAACTGGTTAATCATTTATCCTAACATCTTGTTTAGGAGTTAAGTCATGTTGTCAATCAACTATACACTATCAGTCCTCTTTTCTTCTGGGGTGGGGGGGATTGGCGTGACTTTATTCAGCTCTGCTCTTCAAGCATTTCTGTCCTTATCTACAAGTTCTTCAAAGTTACTTGTCATTCTCACTTCTGGGTATATAATTCAAAAGAATTGAAAGCAGGATCTAGAAGAAGTACTTATACACCTATATTCATATTGACTATTTACAATAGTCAAAGACAGAAGCAACATTTATGTATATACCCATTATGTTTATCCATTCATCGATGAATGGATAAACATAATGGGTATATACATAAAATGAAATATTATCCATTCTTAAAAAAAGAAGCAAATCCTGTCACATGCTACAACATTATGCTAAGTGAAATGCTAGGCCAGATACAAAGACAAATATTGTATGATTCCACTTATACGAGATAACTAAAGTAGTCAAGTTCACAGAGACAAAGTAGAATAGGGATTGCTGGGGCTGAAGTGAGAGAAAAATGGGGAGTTAGTGTTTAATGAAAACAGAATTCTAGTTTTGCAAGACGAAAAAGTTCTGGAGATCACTTGCATAACAATGTGAATATACTTAACACTTTGAACTGTACACTTAAAAATGGATAAGATGGTACATTTTATGTTATGTGTTTTTACAATTACGTTTTTAAAATTATAGACAATAATGAACGAGGTCAAGTGACAATGGCAAAAATGAGATAATGTTCTCTTACAAAATCTGAAGCTTTAACTCCCAATCACTAATACTGATTTTAACTTTTTAAATCAGAAGATCACTGTTCACAGGAGAAAGAAGACAAAACGTAATTGAAGTGTCTAATTTTCTCCTTTTTATTTGCCAACTTATATCACCAAGCCCATGGAACTGATTTCTCTTTTCTGCCCTTTATCAAAAAGCCTAGAACCTGATATTTCTTCTACTTCATCTTGTTTAAACATGAGCAAAAATATTCTACACACACACATGTGCACACACAAGAGTACACAGGTTTTTCTAGTTCTTGAAGGTATTGGCAAGCCTCTACTCAACTAAATTTTAGTCTTTCAATTAAAATTCATACAAAATGACACTATCTGGTCATTTAGACCTTAGCAGAAAAACTTTCCCCAAGGTTTGATGTGTCCTTTCGAAATTAAACTTGTCAAAAGACTAGACCCTACAGCCACAGGGGTTTCTATAAGTTCTTTTCTCTGGATCACATAGAATCTCCTTCTCTAATGCAAGATTATTTGGGATGAATAAAATTGCATTTTATTTTTCAGACCTTTACAACCCACGTAATAGTTTGCCTTTTAGTCTCCTTAGCAACCAAAATCTCTGAATAATTAAAAGCAATTAAATTTACAATGATCAGGATAAACTACACTTTTAAAAGCTAATATACTAAATATGATTATAGGTTAAGACAAAATTATATATCATGCATTTACATGATTATTAATAAGGGAATGCTAGCATTAAAAAGAAAACTTAAAAAATGATTTTAAAGTTTCCCAAATTATCTATATCCTACTGATTTCTTCACTTCATTCTCCAATACCCAAACATTATACCTGTTCTAAGAAAATTACTATTACTAGAAAGAAAATTCCATGAAGGAAAGGACTATGTTTTTGTTTGTTTTATTCAAGAGGACTTTTCTGGAATGGAATTATGTTTTTTACTCAGTGCCAACACAATGCAGAAATATAATAAATATTAGTAGTTGAATGAATAAGTGAAACTCATAATCTAGTGCAGAACTTGAGTGTCACGAAATGTTAAAATGTTTAGTGTTACAGCTAGCTTTTCAAAGCTGAAGAAATTCACAATTCATAAAGATGTTCCTTATGCAGAGAATGTAAACCTAACCTATATGTTTACCAGAGTAAAATGTGTATTGTCAGACACATGGAAGAAGGTGCAAGGATGAGATTAATGCAAGGACCGGAAAGCAGAGTAAAAGGAACAAGAAGAGCAGGCAGTGGAAAGGGGAAAAAGAAACAGCTTCTGACAGGAAGTACTTACAATTTTAAAAAGAGGGGGTTGGAAAAAGTGAAAATTTAAAGAGGAGGATGAGTAGGACCAGGTGGTGATCAAGGGGCCCATCAGGCATCACATAAATAACCTTCTTCAAGTTAACTAGGTCTGCAACACCACCCAAGGGGAATGTGAATTCTATAACATAGGAAAAGGAAAAAACAAATTGCATGGAAGAGTCAAGAGAGTCGATGAGGATCTATGTTTCAGCTAGTTGGGTATCAGCTTCCTAACTGTAAAATGAGAATAAGTATGCCCCACATCACAGTATTAAGATGAATACAGACAGATGTACATTAAAAAGTTCATTGATATGAAATTCATTTGCAGTGCTAAAGCTGTACACACACACAGGGCCACTCAAAGTCGTCCTTAGTAATTCTTACTCATTTCTCTGCTTTCCTTTGTTCCCATCCAGCAACACTGCTCTCTCAGATAAAACAAACAGAAGAACAGACAGAAGACCATCCTAAGCTGTTTCTAGAAAGGACACTCTCCCAGCTCTTCTGCAACCTAGAAATGGTACAAGGACACAGGCGAGCCCTCAGGTAGTATTTATTGAGCCTCAGGCACAGAAGCTGTGTTCAGGTCTATGGAGGGCAGTGGGGGAGAAATGTCAGGCCATGCAAGGTCAAGCTTCGAGCAGAACAAGGAAGACCTGTGATTTTATGACTTGGAATCACAACCATGGACTGATTAGGAATTAGGAATGATCTTTATAAACAGCCAATGTTTCCCCCTTATAAACAATAGAGGTGACAAAGATTCTTTCCTTAACACACTCTAGCCAGGACCCTTGAAGCCCTCTTCTCCACTGGGCTTCAATTTTGGCCGATGAGAACTGCAGACATTCAACACAAATGATTTTGTCTACTCTCCTCCTTGTGTTAGTTAGATTTAACAAACACTAAGAGTTTCTAATACAGTGCATCCCTAGGATGACTCTTATAAAAGAGAAAACACAAGGCTGTTGAGAGAATTTACTGTCTCTAGTCAACACCTAACCATAGGCCCCTGACCACTCTTTCTTAGACCTTTTACTAAAAAGGGCTTGTCATTGAGAATCCTTCCTATGTTCTTTTCAGATGCATACATTACCTCCTACATCTCAGGAGTGTCTTTCTCAAGGACCTGAACTGAAGCCTCACTTCTTGGATCATTGCCAGCTAACAGACACAGCTGTTCTAATCAGCACCTACACTGACCAACCTCATTTAATTTTTCACTTCCCTGACACTACTAAGCGCCTGCCTATTCCTCTATCCTCCCCTTACAATGCAAATTGAAGCAGGGTTTAGTTCAGCTGGCCCCTCTTTCCTACTCCAGTAGTATATTACTGATTAAACTGTCCTTACCACTTTGTTTATTGTTGACAGAGATAAACAGGCAACTGATGAAGCAGCAGGAAAAAGCACTACAAGATAAACAGCATAGCTCTTGGATGCAGGTAGCCCAGGGGCTGACTGCTTGGCTCTGTCATGACTATCTGTGCTGCCTCAGGACATTTCGCTGAGTCTGTAAAAAAGTGACATTACTCTAATCCTCAAAAGAGTTATTGAAGAATTAAGAGACAGCTGGGTGTGGTGACTCATGCCTGTAATCCTAGCACTTTGGGAGGCCAAGGCCAGAGGATTGCCTGAGTCCAGAGGTTCGAGACCAGCCTGAGCAACATGGCGAGACTTAGTCTCTACAATAAATCATAAAATTATCCAGGCATGGTGGCACATGCCTGAGGTTCCAGCTACTTGGAAGGCTGAGGTAGAAGGATCCCCTGAGCCCAGGAGGTTGAGGCTGTGGTGGCCATGAGCATGCCACTGTACTCCAGTCTAGGTGACAGAGACTCCTACTCAAAAGAAGAAAAAAAAATAGAGAGAGAGATAAGGTATGGCATGAATTTTAGTCCATGTTCTAGAAAGTAGTAAGCACATAATCAATGATTCCTTAACAAGCTAGCAGAAATACACCTCTGGAATTATACACAAAAATTGTACAAGTGGGCAAAACCTGAACAGGAGAATATAACACACTTATATAAGGAAAATAACTGCCAAACTGGAAGGGAATGTGTCCTCAAATGAAGTCAACATTATCCTCATTTCTCTGCTCTAATATATGGGATATGTCCCTTTAAACACCTAACTGGACTGTTTTCTGAAAGCAGGCAGTTGCTAAGTGTTGCCAAGGGATACAGGTTAAGTTTGTGTGTAAATTAATCATTGTGTGTAAATTAAGCAAAACACCAGATGAGAGCTGTCTGGAATAGCTCCCTATCAAAAGAAAAAAAAAATAACATATTTCTTAGATTTCTGTTTAGCTGCTAGAAAAAAAAGACCTTACAAGGCACCTAATCTGATTCACTCATTTTACAATGGGGTAGTCTTAAGCCTCTAAAATGATTTGTCTGAGGTCCAAGGCAATTAGTGATTAGACTGGACCTAAAAGCTTATCTCACCACACTGTGCCAATTCCCATATCAATAGCATAAAGGAAAGCATAACACAGACCTTAGAAATATTTCCAAGGATAACAAGAAACCTGAGTCATGAGACACTGAATTTAAAACTATCTGAGAAGTTGAGATTTAACAATCTGAGAAATTGACCCTCTCTCCCTCTCCCAATTTGACTCTAAGAGGGACAGGACTACAGGTAGAGCCCAAGAGCAATGAGAGGACCAGGGAAGAAAATGGAGTACTTCTCTTGTGACTAATTCCAAAGAGCACCATTATAAGATGATTTTCTCAGTAGAACACTTGAAGAGAGAAAATAAGTTCCTTGGCCTAAGAGAATTTAGCAATCAGAGGAAAAAGGCAAGGAGAAAAGTATTTGAATAAATATTTAGGAAAGACTTCAATCCTCTTGAAATCCCAAAGCCCCAGGACCTAAGCAACCAGTACGCCTTTGCAGCCCCACAGTGGTCAAAAGAATAAATTACAGGACAAGTTCTTAACTGGAGGCTTGAGTATTTTATTTTATTCACTTATTCTAGTTTCCATTGAATACTAAATAGGTCCCAGACATTATTTTAGGCATCAAGATACAGGAGTGAACAAAGCAGACCAAACTCTCTGCCTTTGAGGCTGGGAGCGATGGCTCAAGTCTGTAATCCCAACACTTTGGAAGGCCGAAGAAATAGGATTGCCTGAGTCCAGGGGTTCAAGACCAGCCTGGGCAACTTGGCGAGACCTTGTCTCTACAGTACATCAAAAAAATTAGCCGGGCGTGATGGCATCCGCTTGTAGTTCCAGCCACCTGGAAGGCTGAGGCAGAATGACCACCAGAGCCTGGTAGGTCAAAGCTGCAGTGGCCATGAGTGTGCCACTGCACTCCAGCCTGGGGGACTGATTGAGACTCCAACTAAAAAAAAAAAGAGGACATAATCTTACAATAGGGAGATTAAAAAATTAAACTAAAAATATATGTAGAGTTTGTAAATGCTAATTGCTATGGGGAAAAAGTAAAACAGTGTGGGGGTTTGATCATGAATGTGGAGCACTGGGACTACGATTTGAAATAAGTGGTCAAGGGAGGCTATATCAAGAAAGTGACATTTAAGTAAAGACTTAATAAAAGTAAAGGATTTGTGGATACAGTTATGATAAGAAAGATGTAGTGAAAAGACTTCTTCTGTAGCCGGGCTTGGTGGCTCAGCCTGTAATCCCACGCCTTGGGAGGCTGAGGTGAGTGGACTGCCTGAGCCCGTGGGTTTGAGACCCACCTGGGCAACTTGGCGAGACCTCATCTCTCCAATAAATAAAAAATTAGCCGAGTGTGGTAGCGCGCGCCTGTAGTTCCAGCTACTTGGAAGACTGAGGCGGAAGGATCACCAGAGCCCAGCAGGTCAAGGCTGCGGTGGCCGGGAGCGGCCACTGCACTCCAGTCTGGGCAACAGAGTGAGACTCCAACTCA
>CAUYQG010229520.1:0-20134 GCA_963574415.1 Tarsius wallacei
TAGTTTTTCAGAGCGGCCTGCAAAGTTTCACAACAAAGTTTATTAGAGAACAAAGAGAGGAAAGAAAGGGAGACATGCCAGAGCTGGCATGGGCAAGAGAAACTGCATCTTTTGCTTTTTGCAATAGGCCTGATATACCTTCATAATGATTGATATGCTAAAGAGAGTCTAGCCCAGGTGGAACCCTTCGGATGGAGAGGTGGGGAGGTGTGGTCTTTTCCTGACCATTTTGTCTTTTGCAGGAGACCTGCCAGACATTTCCAGTTCACAAGTTCATAAGCTAAAAGGTGGTCTTATTATCATTTCTATGGCTTTGGTTAGTTAAGGGGTAGTATTTAGCCTTCCCCTTCGACAGGAACCTGAAAGAGTCTTAGTGATTAATTTGCTAAACCACGAATTGAAAGGTTGGGCTGTCCTATTCTTACATCTCAGGTTTTCTTCTTGATTTGCTGGGGGTGGGGGGGATGGGGGTTTAAGCTGCCAGGTTGGCCTGCAGTAAAATGTAATTATTTTTTAGAAAGTGGATTTATTGAGAGGACAGAAAAGCTCCCACAGTGGGAGGGGACCCGAGGGGGTTGCCCAAAATGTAATTTTTTTTTTAAGTTGGAGTCTCACTCTGTCACCCAGGTTGGAGTGAGTGGCACACTCACGGTCACCCCAGTGTTGAGGCTGGGCTCCAGCAATCCTTCTGCCTCAGCCTTCCAAGTGGCCGGACTACAGTCACACGCTACCACGCCTGGCTAATTTTTGATTTAGTGTAGAGACAAGGTCTCGCCAAGCCGCCCAGGCTGGTCTCAAACCTGCGGGCTCAGGCAATCCACTCGCCTCAGCTTCCCAAAGTGCTGGGATTACAGGCTGAGTCACCGAGCCCGGTCCCAAAATGTCTGAACGCTTTCTAAAACCTACTTATGGGAAATTTATCTATGTGTAACCTGTGCTAGCTACCTGGCCTCACTTCAATCAACTCCTTATTTTCCCCATCTAATTCCAGTTAGTTCCTCTGCCTCAAGTGACAACGCATCCAAGAGATGATCAACTCAGGATCCTCATGGCCCAGGTTCCAACCCCAGCTCCACCTCTTACTACTTGGGTGACTACGGGCAAATAACTAGTACTCCCTGTGTCTCATTCTCATCTTTAAAATACAAAAAAGCAATACCTCTGAAGAGAGCCACGATGGACATAATAAGTGTATTAATTTGTATAAAGAACGAAAGAGTTAAGAGTTTAACTTTTAAAGTGGTTTAATGCAAAGTTAAAGTGAAGAAACTTTAGTTAAAAGGCTAGACAGCAATCATAGTCTGCTCAGCTTAGTCATGCTTAACGAGCAGCTTGTTTCAGCCCTTCTTTGATCATTAGCTCACAGAACCGGTTGTCTGAGTAAGACTGATAATTGCTTGTAACCCCTTGGCTATTTCTTTCCCAGCATTTGTTTTCCAGACAGATGAAGTCAGGCTGACCAAAAAAATGTATTGTGATCAGCTTTCCCTGACTGCCCACCAGACCCCAGATACGGGTTCCCGTAACAACCCCAAGGCACCTGACTAATGTTGTCAGCGCCTAAGGACACAGCTGCTGGGAAACTTACTTATCCTCCATTTCCCCATAAAAACTCTAACCTTAAATACACCCTGCACCCAAACCCCTGAGCCACGCTTGCCTGTGAGTCTTGGCCCCTTTCTGTCTGTGGAAAGGGGAATAAAAAAAAAAACTCTTTTGCCTTCTTTTTGCAAATCTTTTCGTTATTCCTGCGGCACTGCGGCACTGGCCTACCTTGCCTCAGTTTACCCTTTCAAAGACTACAATAAAGTTACCAATTAAGGCTTAATTATTATCAATACCCATGCCCAAGGAAACACAGCATCCGTGAGGTGAGCATCTCTGTGAAAGAACAAAGCCCAGTCACACTCACGCGGAGCTTTGCCGTCAGCACCACGAAGTCGCTCCCCGCGGTCCTTTTGAGAAGTCAGGCTGGGGGAGGAGAACGCTGTGAAATGCCCGACCCTGTCGCCGTCCTCGGGAAAGGTTAAAGGTTCCCCTCCCTGCGTGGAAGATGCAGACACCCCTCTGCTTCCTAAGGATTTCCAGCGCCCGGCGGGATCCGAGGAGGGCCGGGGCCACGGGCTGGAGCTCCGACCCCACCCGGGACCGGCCGGCTCCGCGGGGATTTAACACCAACGAGGAGAGGGCCCGGTCGCTGCGTGCACCTGCTTTGAGGCTTTCACTCGTGTCACCTCTTTCGGGTCCAGAAAGAGCCTATTAGGTTGGTGTGAGGGTGGTCCTAAAGTCCCCATTTAAGGAACAGTAACGGAGGTGCAGAAAGATTAACACCTAACGTTATACGCAGGGACGTGGCCGCGCGTGGAGTGGAGTGGAGGGAGGCGGACGGGGCGAGCCGAGAGTCCCGGAAACTCTCAAACCAGGCGAGACGCGGCATCACCAAGTCCCAACCGCCAGGGGCCGCGAGGACAGCCTCAAAGCCAGAAAGGCTTCGCCCACGACAGCGAAAATCGCCGCCCTCGCCTCTCTAAACCTTCGCTCTACGTCGAGGTTACCCTCCCGCCTAGTCGACCGCCGGGTCGTTGCGGGCCCCAGGGGTAAGTCCATGACGTTGGGTGGGGCCCGTACGACGCGGGGCTAGCTCAAACCACCACGGAACGTCAGGTAAGGTGGCACCCACACCCTCCAGGAGCGGAAGTGTCCGCGACTCCACGCGGTGTCTGGAATACACTTCCCAGAATTCCCTGGATCCGGCTGCCCGAGCCAAAGTGCCGGCGACTCCGCAGTGTCTGGACTACATTTCCCAGAATTCCCTGAGCCCTCGGCCCAAGCCAGAGTCCGCGACTCCAAGCCGCGTCTGCACTTCACTTCTCAGAATTCCTTGGATCCGTTTTTCTGAGCAGGCGTGACCAAGAGCGTCTCCAAAGGCTTCTGCGCTAGACTTCCTTGAATGTCAGAGGAGAACGTCCATAGTCTCATCATCCAGGGGAGGTGCTGGGGCTACAGGGAGCTCTTGACTACACTTCCCCCAGTTCCCACGGGGGACTAAATCCCACGGCCCCGAGCGACTGGTCGGTGATGTGACTGTTATATCGACAGTCGTCCTTACCTCTCTTGAGGCCTCGAACGAAAATATTGTATAAACACGACTTCCTGTAGTCGAAAGGCCTGCAAGTATGACAGGAGTATTGGAGAGAGAACACGCGATGAGATACAGTCTTCAAGGAATTAACGGGTGCCAAGCCCTGAGTGTTATTTAAATATATGCCTTTAGATGTGGCATGTGTAAAGTGTGTAGTCTCTGAATGTTTAATGTGCCGGGCTCGGTGGCTCAGCCTGTAATCCCGTGCTTTGGGAGGCTGAGGTGAGTGAATTGCTTGAGCCCGTGGGTTCGAGACCCACCTGGGCAACTTGGTGACACCTCATCTCTACAATAAATTAAAAAATTAGCCGGGCATGGTAGCGCACGCCTGTAGTTCCAGCTACTTGGAAGGCTGAGGCAGAAGGATCGCAGGAGCCCAGCAGGTCAAGGCTGCGGTGGCCCGGAGCGGCCATTGCACTCCAGTCTGGGCAACAGAGTGAGACTCCAACTGAAAAAAAAAAGAGGCTCAGCAAATGATTACTTTGGATGAGAATTTCATGTGTGAAATACAGAGGAGGTATTGTGGGAATGCACTCAAATCCTTAAATGGCTATCTATTCAATAAGGTTAGACTTTAATGAAGTGGGACACCTTCCTTTTTCAAACAGAAAGAGATGATAATGTATAAAGTGTGAAAATGTAGTAAAACTCAAAGGTGTATTAGGAAATCCCAGGGACAAGAAATGAAAAGGGAATTCCAGTCCATAGTGACAACTGAGGGCTAACACAAAGGTTGGGGAAACTAGAGACAAAGTTTCCACACACATTGGAGACATGAACTACCCACCCTACAAATAAGACAGATCCCTTCCCTTGGATATGAACAATAAACAACGTACAACAACAAAAACTTGCACCATGCAAGTGCTACCACTATCTTATGACCAACCTAAAGACATAAGTAACTCAGGAGGGAAGGCATAAGTCCTATTGTGTTCTTCCCATTGACAGGAAACAGCAAATCTTTCCATCTCATTGAGTTGAGTTTTCTGACAACATGCCTTGAGAGAGGATAACCTATTCTGTTATTTGGCAAGAGGGAGAAAATAAAGACTTGAAAGCCTTTCATTTCTGATAACCTATGTACAGAAAAGAGTTAGCATAGCAGGCCTATGATATCATAGCTACCTTTAGATATCCTCAGAAAGGCCCGCTTTTAAGAAACATGGATTTCATAAAGGTTACTACCATTCCATGACTAATGTGTGACTCACTGTGAATAATGTGGTTTGTACCAAACACCCGCTTTTCTTCTAGGAGGCTGGGATGCAGAGGGTGCCTATGTGACCAGCCCCCAATAAACACTGTAGGCTCTTGAGTGTCTAATGAGCTTCCATGGAGCCATTTCAGAACTATCACAATTTGATGCTGTAACCATTAAGTTCAAAGGACTTTTGGACACTTTTGCCTGGCTTCCTTGAATATCACTCCATCATTTCTTCCTTTGCTCATTTTGTTTTATAAACTATAGACTTCAGTGAGACTACATATAAAGTTCCATGACACCTCCTAGTGAAACAACCTGGAGCTTGAATTAGAAACCTCCCCATCCCCACCATGCAACTTGACATCATGAACCTTAATAAGTACCCACATTATATGAAGTTAGGGTCCAGAATATCAACTGTAAAAACCTGTCTCCCAAACTAGGTGTATTTTTCTAAGCAAAACTCTTTAAACAAATACATTTAAATATCACAGGAGTGTCCAAGGAATACGAAAAGGCATCTAAACTGTACTTTGTCCTCATTGCTTCCACATCAGAAGACTCTGCTAGCATCATGCAATCTTCCCTTCCCATAATCAGCTTTCCATTAGGTCAACTTTATTGTTCTTTTAAGCTCTATGGCATATGTATACTCGGTTTATTTCTATTTCCAGGATATGTTATGGATTTATGCCTAAAAGAGTATAATAGACATTAATTGCAAAGATCGTTGATCACACATATCAATTTACCTGTGCATTCAAATAGCCAGATAATTTTTTTATTTTTGAATATTGACTTTCAGGGTGTTATTCTTTAATCTGGATCCTTTAGTGCATGTGCTAAAATATAGAGAAATTATACTGAGTCGTTAACTGTAAGAAATTAATTAGCTGTGCACTGTGGCTCATGTCTGTAATCCCAGCACTTTGAGAGGCAGAGGCGAGAGCACTACCTAAGCTCAGGAGTTCGAGACCAGCCTGAACAACATGGCAAGACCTGTCTCTACAGTAAATAAAAAAATTAGCCAAGCATGGTGGCGTGTGCCTGTGGTTTCAACTACTTGAATGGCTGAGGCGGAAGGATCGCCTGAGCCCAGCAGATTGAGGTGGTCGTGAGTGTGCCACTGCACTCCAACCTGGACAACAAAGTGAGACTCCAACTTAAAAAAAAGATTGATTAGTAATTTATTAAATTCTGTTTTACAGTTTTTAAAAAAATTAATATTTATTAAATCTTTATTGAAAAATTAAATCATAACATGCAATTACAGCATGAAAAATTCTAAAAAATAGGCAAGGCGTGGTGGCTTATGCCTGTAATCCCAGCACTTTGGGAAGCTAAGACAGGAGTATCACTTGAGGCCAGGAGTTCAAGACCAGCCTGGGCAACATAGCAAGAACCACTCTATACAAAAAGTAAAAACAAACAAACAAAATAGCCAGCTGGGCATGGTGGTGTGTGCCTGCAGTTCCAGCTACTCAGGAGGCTGAGGCAGGAGGATTGCTTGAGCCCAGGAGTTTGAGGCTGTGGTAAGCCATGATCATACCACTGCACTCCAGCCTGGGTGACAGAGTGAGAACCTGGCAAAAAAAAAAGAAAGAAAAGAAAAGAAAGAAACAACAAGATATGACCACAAGAGAAAGTGTCACTTGATATTTCACACAAATCAGGGTGGATTTTCCCATTTCTGCAAAACTCACAATGATTTTTTTCTAAAAATTGCACTGAATTTGTAGATTGTTTTAGGTGGTATTGGCATTCTTGCAATATTCAGTCTCCCAATCCATTAATAATTAATCAATACTGATTCTATCTCCATTTATTTGTGCCTTTTAAAATTTTTCTGTTATATTTAGCAGAATACAGTGTACAAGTGTTTCCTGTTCTTGGTTAAGCTTGTTTCTAAGCCAGGCATGGTGGCTCACCATTGGTGCCTGTAATCCCAGCACTTTGGGAGGTGAAGGTGAGAGGATTGCCTGAGTCCAGGGGTTCAAGACCAGCCTGGGTAACTTAGCAAGAACTCGTCTCTACAAAAAATCAGTCAGGTGTGGTGGCATGTGCCTGCAGTTCTGGCAACTTGGGAGGCCAAGGCAGAAGGATTGCCTGAGCCCAGCAGACAGAGGCTGCGGTGGCTGTGAGCATGCCTCTGCACTCCAGCCTGGGCAACAGAGTGAAACTCCAACTAAAAAAAAAAGAAAAAAAGAAAAAAAAAAAGATTGTTTCAAAGTAATGTGTTCTTTTTGATGTATTGCGAATGAAAGTATTTTCCTTTCCAGATTGTTAATTGTTATTGTATAGAAATAAAACTACTTCTTTTGTTTTGACAGTTTTTCCTGAAGTGATCCTGATTTTGTTAGCTCTAATAGTTTCTTTAGAATTTTTACATATAAGAGGATATCATCACAAATAGGGATGGCTTTGCCTCATTCTTTTCCATTTAAATAGGTTTTTATCCTTTTTCTAATTGCTCTGCTTATGGGGATGATTTTAACACTTTCTTTGCAATTTAAGTAGGTTTTATTCCTTTGTCTATCTAATCGCTCTGCCTAGAACTTCCAATATTACATTGAATAGATTTAGAGAAAGCAGAGCAAATCCATTGTGTTACTGATATTAGAAGAAATGCTTTCAGTATTTTGCCATTGAGTACTATGATTAAGATTTGAGTTTTCATCCACCATGACCAAATAGGCTTCATCCCGGGATGCAGGACTGGTTCAACATTTGTAAGACTATAAACGTCGTTAAATATATCAACAGATGTAAAAACAAAAACCACATGATTATATCATGAGATGTGGAAAAAGCTTTTGATAAAATCCAGCACCCCTTCTTGATAAAAACCCTTGAACATATAGGTATAGATGGAACATACCTCAAAATAGTAAGAGCCATCTACAAGAAACCCACAGCCGCATATTGCTAAACAGACAGAAATTGGAACCATTGCCCCTGAAAACCGGAACAAGACAAGGATGCCTACTCTCACCCATCCTTTTCAACCTAGTTTTGGGAGTTCTAACTAGAGCAATCAGACAAGAGAAGGTATCCAAATAGGAAAAGAGGAAGTTGTTACCCCTCTTTGCAGATGATTCTATACCTCAAAAACCCAAGAGAATCTGTCAAAAACCATGCACTGATAAAGACCTTTGGCAAAGTCTCAGGGTATAAAATCAATGTGCAAAAGATAGTTGCATTTCTATATACTAACAACAAACAGAAACCCAAATAAAAAGTGCAATCCCCTTCACAATAACCAGAAAAAAAAAATCTAATTCCTTGGCATCTTAACCAGAGATGTGAAAGACCTTTACAATGAAAACTACAAAATATTGCTCAAGGAAACCAAAGATGACACAAACAAATGGAAAAATATTCCATGCACATGGATTGGAAGAATTAGCATTGTTAAGATGTCCATCTTACCCAAGGCAATTTACAGATTTAATAAAATACCCATTAAATTGCCAACAGCATTCTTCTCAGTCCTGGAAATGATAATACAGGAATTCATATGAAAATATAAATGACCACGAATCGCCAAAACAATCCTCAGCAAAAAAAAAGCAGAGCAGGAGATATTATATTCCCAGACTTTAAACTCTATTATAAAGCTACAGTAATCAAAACAGCTTGGTATTGGTACAAGAACTGGCATAGAGACCAATGGAACAAGATAGAGATTCCAGAAGCAAAACCTCGATTTCTCAACCAACTCATCTTTAACAAAGCCTCCACCACCAATGACTGGGGAAAGGAGAACCTATTCAGTAAATGGTGCTGGGAAAACTGACTGACCACATACAGAAGATTAAAACAAGATTCCCATCTATCACCATACACAAAAATTAACTTTAGATGGATCAAATACCTAATGTAAAACCTCAAACTATAAGAACCTTAGAAGCCAGTTGATCTGGTAGTGCCTTCTACCATGGTGTGCTGGCAGAGAAGAGACTCTGGGATTCCCCTAGGCTGGTTCAATGCAGTTGGGAGCACCTACAAGTCCATTTCTTTTTTCTTCGCCCTTATGACTTCAGTGAACTCGATTGGTGTTTCTCACTTGGCGAATCCTACCTTCCCAGGCACTGTCATTTGCAATGAAAATGAAATAACAGTGGAGTTTCCGAGTGATCTTGGTACCAAGAAATAGCATGCATATGTGGTGGATCCCCTTGGTCTCAACATGCCAAACTGCACTTAGGTCCTGGATCCAGAAAAGCTCACCCTCAGGGCTCCATATGACAGCTGTACCAAAAGAGTGCTTGGTGGGTACCAGATGACCATAAGATTCATGAACAGCAGTTCTGCTTTAAGAAGCAGGGTTGTCATGTATCAGTTCTTCTGTCCAACTATGCAAGTAGAAGAGACCCATGGGCTTTCAGCATCTACAGTCTGCAAGAAGGATTCCATGTCTTTTTCCTTGCCACCAGTTTTCTCTGGCTTGGCTGATGACAATGAGGAAACTATTCAGATGGGATGGAGCATTGAGGTTGGTGATGGTGTAAGAGCCAAGACTCTGACCCTGCCAGAGGCCATGAATCAAGGCTTTGGTCTCCTGACTGAAAACCGCAAGATGACCTTCCATGTGCCATTCAGTGCCACTGGAGTGACTCACTATATTCAAGGTAACAGTCATCTCTACATGGTGTTTTTGAAGCTTATGTTTGTGTCTCCTGGGCAGAAGGTGATCTCATCACAAGCTATTTGTGCACCGGATCCTGTGTCCTGTAATGCCACACATGTGACTGTCACCATACAAGAGTTTCCTGGGAAGCTTAAGTCAGTGAACTTTGAAAACAGGAACATCATTGTGAGCCAGTTGCATGACAATGGGATTGATTTAGAAGTGACAAATGGCTCGAGATTGCATTTCAGCAAAACTCTTCAAAACAAAATCCTCTGAAAAATGCCTACTTGGTCAGTTCTATGTCTCTTCACTCAAGCTGAACTTTTACCTGTGAAAGGAAACAGTCTCCATGGTGATTTATCCTGAGTGTCTCTGTGAGTCACCGGTTTCTATAGTTACAGGTGAGCTGTGTACCCAGGATGGGTTTATGGACTTTGAGGTCTACAGCCACCAAACAAGACCAGCTCTCAACTTGGGTACGCTCAGGGTGGGAAACTCATCCTGCCAGCCTGTCTTCAAGGCTCAGACCCAGGGGATGGTATGGTTTCACATACCCCTGAATGGCTGTGGGACGAGATATAAGTTTGAAGATGATAAAGTCATCTAGGAAAACGAAATACATGCTCTCTGGACAGATTTTCCTCCAAGCAAAATATCCAGAGATAGTGAGTTCAGAATGACAGTGAAATGCTCTTACAGCAGAGATGACAGGCTACTAAACATCAATGTCAAAAGTCTTCTTCCTCCAGTGGCCTCAGTAAAGCAAGGTTCACTTACCTTGATCCTGCAAGGTATCCTACCCAGATAACTCCTACCAACAACCTTATGGGAACAATGAGTATCCTATAGTGAGATTCCTCTGCCATAGGGAGAGGAATCTCAGGGATGACCCCAACATCAAACAGGGATGACCCCAACATCAAACTAGTCTTAGATGACTGCTGGCCAACGTCCACCACAGACCCAGACTGTCTCCCCCTGTGGAATATTGTCGTGAATGGCTGTGCATACAACTTGGACAACTACCCAACTAACTTCCACCCAGTTGATTCCTCTGGATCCATCCTGATCACTACCAGAGGTTTGATGTGAAGACCTTTGCCTTTGTATCAGAAACCCAGGCACTCTAGTCTGATCTACTTCCACTGCAGCACCTTATTCTGCAATCAGCTCTCTCCTGACTCCCCTTTATGTTCTGTGACTTGCCCTGTATCAGCTAGGCACAGGCGAGCCACAGGGGTCACTGAAGAAGAGAAAATGACAGGCAGCCTCCCAGGATCCATTCTCCTGTTGTCAGATGACTCTTCATTCAGAGGTGTCAGCCGCTCTGATCTGAGACTAGCAAAAGCAATTGGGAACAGTGGGAGTGGAGCAGGGAAGGAGGAAGTTGGCTCACAAGATATTGTGGATGCCAAAGGGCATGAGACTGCTGGAGACGTTGCTATTAAAACAGTGGCTGTCATGGCAACCATAGCAGGTGTGGTGGCAACTCTAGGCTTCATCAATTACCTGTGCAAGAAAAGAACCCCGATGTTAAATCACTATTCAGACTTTCAAATACAGCAGTTGGGCCAGGCTCGGTGGCTTAGCCTGTAATCCCGCGCTTTGGGAGGCTGAGGTGAGTGAATTGCCTGAGCCTGTGGGTTCGAGACCCACCTGGGCAACTTGGTAAGACCTCATCTCTACAATAAATCAAAAAAATTTGCCAGGCGTGGTAGCGCGCACCTGTAGTTCCAGCTACTTGGAAGGCTGAGGCAGAAGGATCGCCGGAGCCCAGCAGATCAAGGCTGCAGTGGCCAGGAGCGGCCACTGCACTCCAGTCTGGGCGACTGAGTGAGACTCCAACTCAAAAAAAAAAAAGAAAAGAAAATGCAGGAGACGCCCTTATGGAAATTGGAACTGGCAACCAATTTCTGATCAAAACCCCAAGTGCCCATGCCATAAGAGATACTATAGATAAGTGGGACCTCATCAAACTTACATGCTTCTGTAAAACCAAAGAAACCATCAAGAGAGCAGGGAGACAGCCCACATGCTGGAAAAAATATTTGCCAACTGTATATCTGACAAAAGCCTAACATCCAGGATCCACAAGGAACTCAAATGTGCCAAAAATAAAAAAATAAACAGCTCCATTACAAACTGGGCCAAAGATATGAGCAGACACTTCTCAAAAGACATACAAGCAGCCAACAGATACATGAAAAAATGCTCAGCCTCACTAGTCATCAAAGAAATGCAAATTAAAACTACACTGAGACACCACCTAACTCCAGTCAGGATGGTTATCATCAATAACTCAAAAACAACAGATGCTGAAAAAAGATGAGACAAAAAGGGAACACTTCTCCACCGTTGGTTGGAGTGTAAACTAGTACAGCCTCTGTGGAAAACAGTGTGGCGATTCCTAAAAGATCTAAAAATTGACCTTCCATACGACCCTGCAATCCCTCTACTGGGAATATACTTGGAATAATTCAGATCACTCTATAAAAAAGATACCTGCACACATATGTTCATTGCAGCATTGATCACAGTAGCAAGAACATAGAACCAACCATGCTGCCCATCAAAAGAGGACTGGATTAAAAAATGTGGTACATATACACAATGGAATATTGTGCAGCCATAAAGAACAAAATCATAAAGAACTTTGTAGCAACCTGGATGGACTTAGAGTCTATAATACTGAGTGATCTTTCACAGAAACAAAGAACTGAGTATCACAGGTTCTCACTCATAAGCAGACCTTGAACAATTATCATGATACTATAAGAAAAGGATTGGCAGTAGTGGGAAACTGCCAGGAGGGGAGCAGAGCGGGGAAGTGGGATTGGTAGTAGTGGGAATCTGCCTGGGGAAGGGGGGAGTACACCTCATCAACAAGGGTACCTGCACAATAAACATTTGTATACCTAACTCTGAATTGTACCCCACATCTTTAAAATAAAAAAAATTAAAAGGAAAAAATTTTTTTGAGTTTTCTATATATAGTCTTTATTGTGTTGTGGTTTCTTGTTTTAGTTTCTTGAGTGTTTTTTAATCATAAAAGAGTAATGAATTTTGTAAAATTCATTCTGCATTCACTGAAAAAAAAATTGTGTGGCTTATATCTTTCAATCTGTTCATGTGATATAATACATTGGTTTTGGTATGTTGAACCATGAACTGTCTTTGCATTCCAGGAATAAATTCATTTGGTCATTGAGTATAATCCTTTTAATATTCTGCTGCAGTTGATTTATGGTTATTTTGTTGTGGATTCTTGCATGAGTATTTGTAGAAATATTGGTTCATAATTTTCCTGTAATGTCTTTGGTCTGGTATCAGGGTAATTCTGGCTGCAAAGATGGAACTAGGCAGTGTTTCCTCTTCTTGAATTTTTGGGAAGAGTTTGAGTAGTTATGATGTTAAATGTTCACTGAATGTTTGAAATAATTCATAAGGGAAGCCTTCTGGTTCTGGGCTTTTTTTTGTTATTGGGAGATATTGTATTATTGATTTAATCTTCTTACTAGTTATAGTTCTACTCCAATTTTCTCTTTCTTCATGATTTAGTTATGGTAGGTCATGTGTTTTGTGGAATTTGTTTCATCTAGGTCGTGTTAGTATACCATTGTTTATAGTACTCTATTAGAATCATTTTTACTACTGTAAATTGGTGGTAATGTCCTCTCTTTTCTGATTTTAGATAGTTGAGTCTTCTTTTTTTAGTCAATCTCACTAAAGTTTTGTCAATTTTGTTAGTCTTTTAGAATAACAAACTCTTGGTTAATTTTTTCTGGTTTTCTACTTATCTGTCTCCTCTCCTCTCTCATCCTCTCCCCCTCCCCTCCCCTTCCCCCTCTCCTCTCTCTCCTCTCTCTCTGTTGGGATTTCACTTTGTTGCCCAGGCTGGAGGGCAGTGGCATCATAGACCTCCTGGACTCAAGTGATCCTCTGTCTCAGCCTTCCAAGTAGCTGGGACCACAGGCACAAACCATCACTCTCAGCTAATTTGTTGATTTTTTTTTTTTTTTAAGAGACAAGGTCTTGCTATGTTGCCCAGGCAGGTCTTGAACTCCAGGGCTCAAGCAATCTTCCTGCTTTGGCCTCCCAAAGTGCTGGGATTATAGGTGTGAGCCACCATGCCCAGCTATTTTATTTATTATGGCTCTAATCTTTATCATTTTATTCTTTCTGCTAGCTTTTAGTGCAGTTTTTTTCTAGCTCTTGAGTATAAAATTATGTAGTGGAATTGTGATTTTTTAAAAAAATGTAAGCATTTATAGGTATAAATTTCCCTCCTAGCACTGTTTTTGCTTCATCCCATAATTTTTGGCATGTTGAGTTTTTCTTCTGTTATTTTTAGATATTTTTAATTTCACTTTGGATTCACTCTGACATATTGATTTTTAAAGAATGTGTTTTTTAAGTTCCACATACTACTGAATTTTCCACCTTTCATGCTACTATTGATTTCCAGTTTTTGTATTCCAAATTATAATTGGAAAAATATTTTATGGTATTAAACTTTAAAATTTATTAAGACTTGATTTGTGACTCAATGTATAATCTATCCTGGAGAATGTTCCATGTGTAATTGAGAAAATGTGTATTCTGTTTTTGTGCAGAGCATTCTGTATATGTCTTTTAGGTCCAATTGGTATATAGTGTATTTCAATTCTTCTATTTCCTTACAGATCTTCTCTCTAGGTATCCTATCTATGTGTATGTGAAATATGAAGTCTCCCATTATAGTTGTCATTCAGTATACACAAAGGATTGCTTCTAGAACCCCCGAGTATACCCAAATCTGTGCATACTCAAGGACTGCAGTTGGCCATGAGGAACCCTTGTACATGAAGTCAGCCATCTGTATACACAGGTTTTGCATCTGAAACTGTATTTGGGGTAAAAATCCGTGTGTGAGTGGAACTGAGCAGTTCAAACTTGTCTAAGGGTCAACTGTATTTTTGGAGAACTGTTTCTTTAGTTCTGTCTGCACTTGTTTCATATATTTTAGGGCTCTGAAAATTGGTGCATATAACTTTATAATTGTTATATCTTCATGGTGAAGTGACCCTTTTAACATATGTAATGTTCTTCTAACAGTTTCTGCCTTAAAGTCTTATTTATCCATTATTAGTACAGGCAATGTTGCTCTTTTTTGTTTTTTTATGTGGAAAATATTTTTCTGTCCTCTTACTTTCAACCTATGTGTGTCATTGGATCTAAAGTAAGTTCTTTGTGCAGAGCATATAGTTGAACATCTTTTTTCAATCATTTTTTCATTTTGCCAACCTATACCTTTTGCTTGGGGAGCTGAATTCATTTATGCTGAAACTATTTACTCATAGAAAAAAAACCTTACCATTTTATTGTTTTGTGTGTGTGTGTGTGTGTGTGTGTGTGTGTGTTTTGAGTCAGAGTTTCACTCTGTTGCTCAGGCTGGAGTGCAGTGGCATGTGCACAGCCACCACAGACTCAACCTGCTGGGCTCAGGTGATCCTTCACCTCAGCCTTTCAAGTAGCTGGAGTTACAGGCGCGCATCACCATGCCCGGCTAATTTTTTGATTTATTGTAGAGATGAAGTCTCACAAAGTTTCCCAGGCTGGTCTCAAACCCCTGGGCTCAGGCAGTCCTCTCATCTCTGCCTCCCAAAGTGCTGAGACTACAGGTGTGACCCACCATGCCCAGCCTGCTTTCTATATGCGTTATTGCTTTTTTGCCCCTCATTTCCTCAATTACTGCCTTCCTTTGTGTTGCATTCTTGTGATACATTTTGTATTATTTCACATTTCTCTTTGTGTGTCTCATTGGTATTTCCTTTATGTTTATGATAAAGGTTACATATAACATCCTAAAATTATAACAATCTCTTTTAACTTGATACCAAGTTAACTTCAATCACATACAAAAACTCTCCTTCTTCACAGCTTCTCCCTTCCCCCACTTCATTACATACTGTGTACTCATGAACATAGATTTATAATCATTGTATGCATTTGCCTATTACATACTAGAGAAAATTAAAAAATAGAGTTACAAACCAAAATTACAATAATGATGATTTTTATATTGGGTCATGTATTACCTTTTCTTTTATATTTCCATATGATTTTGAGTTACTGTCTAGAATCTTTTCATTTCAATTTGAGTGATTCCCTTAGCACTTCTTGAAAAACTTGCCTATGTTGATGAAATCTCTCAGCTTTTGTTTGAGAAAGCATTTATCTCATTTATAAAGGACAGTTTTGCTGAATATAGAATTCTCAGTAGACAGAATTCCCTCCCTCCCCATCCCCCCA
The DNA here is from genome assembly GCA_963574415.1 of Tarsius wallacei. Lineage (NCBI taxonomy): Eukaryota > Metazoa > Chordata > Mammalia > Primates > Tarsiidae > Tarsius > Tarsius wallacei. The sequence continues at coordinate 15,274 of CAUYQG010229520.1, forward strand.
GCACTTAAAAATATATCATCTGGCCTTGGAGGTTTGCTGATAAATATATTGACAATCTTATTGAGGACTTTTTTTGTATATTACAAATCACCTTTGTCTTGCTGCTTTCAAGATTCTCCTTTGTCTTTCAACATTTCATTATAATGTATCTCCATGTAGGTCTCTGGGTTTATCCAAATTGAAGTTCATTAGGCTTCTTGGGTTTACAGATCCATGTGTTCCTCAAATTTAAGAAGTTTTAAGCCCTTATTTCTTTAAATAAACAGTTCTCTTTCTCTCTCTCTCTCTCTCCATCCGAAGCTTCTAAAATGTATATTTTAGTCTAACTGATGATATCCGCAATGTCTTTTGGGTTCTGCTCACTTTTATTCATTCCATTTCTTTTGGCTGCTGAGACACAATAATTTCATATAACTTGCCTTGATGATCACTCATTCTGAGGGTAATAAGACAGGAGTAGGGGCCATGAACCTTATGACTCTTACTTGTGACTTCAGAACCTGCTTAAACCCAATATCATATATACCACTTCCAAATAGAATGCTGATATGCACATGCAACTTAAAGTCATGGAGGGGCTAACAACATTCAATTCATGATGGGAAGCTCAGACCACATGCTCATTTGGCAGGCCATGATTATGTGTTTCATCTCTACTAAGACCACTAGCAACACCAAAACCTGAATCTCAAAAGGAGAGTAAGACTATGTTGATGATGGTAGGACTTTGCCCCCAAATCCTACACATCTGTGTTCCTTCAGCAACTGGGGTTGTAAGCTCCAAACATCACATTTCAATCACTTTTGGATCTCTTGGGTCCTAGTATCAGAGACACATGGCAACTGGGACACATTGCATGGTCTTCTCTTGACTGACTCAAAATGATTTCAGGCCAGTTGTAAAAGTTAGAGTAGCACATCCCAGTGAGACATAAGTAGCATCCAACAGCCAAGGTGGCCCACTAGCCACTGTGACCCTATTATTTGTTGTAGGAAGGGCCATATGCTATTTGCCTTACACTTCAGAAGGGATATCTCAATAGGCCCACATCAGTGAACTCATGGGTATTTCACTGAGGTAGAAAACCCATGGACATTTCTAGGATGTATTCCCTCTTCTGACATGCACAAGTCTAACAAATATGCCTGGATTAATTTCTACTTCCTCCTTACTAGGTCCAATTATCATATCAATGTGCCATTTGACAATAAGGATTCAGTCATTGCCAAAAAGTGTGAATATTTCATTTTGAGTACACAGTTACATGGGTTCATTGTTGCAGGTCCCTGTGAAGCACTCGGCAATGTTACAGGATCTATTCTCATTAAGAATTGACCTACCATTCTTCAAAGAGATTGTAGATGTGTAAACTGGATGTGTCTTAGAATTAATTTAGGGGCTGTAACTCTGTTACATAATTCCAGTTAGACTTCTGTTCTCTTGCAATAGAACTCTTCTACCTATACAAATCAATTAACAGTTTAATAGAGTTCCCATCAATTTATTTACTGTGAATGCCAAGATCAACAAGGCAAGAAGCTACACCTAATGTTTGAAGCTTTCAGGTCATTCTGCCTGAGGTGGAGTTTGAAGTCTTGAGCTCATCTTTTGCTTTCCTACTTTCTGAAGCATGGTTAGAGCCAACCAGGCATTATACTCCTTAGATTGACTAACATGTCCCAACAAATTCATGATCACCCAGAATCATTCTCTGTTTGAGGATTATCCAATACAATATTTGGCATATATTTGTTTTCACATTATACCTTGAACAACCACTGCCCTATTTTCCATTGGAAATAAAGACAATAATGCCTTTAAATTTAGTAAGATTAGAAATCTAATTCCATAAAATGCAGAATCAATTGAGAAAACTCATCCTTAACATTCTCTTCCTCTCAATCACTTCTGGAACAAAACCTTTTTGGGTCAGGGCTCAACCAGAGAATATTCAGTATGACATATACAAGAGACTTATTACAAGGAACTCTGTTATGCTCAGCAATTAGGAAATGCACATGGTTGGCCACCAGGAAGGCCAAGAGGGAACTCTAACCCACAATAGGAAGATGCTATCAACAGGTGCAATCATTTCTTCATTCAGAGAAGTTTCAGCTCTACTCTTAAGGACTTTCAACTGATTGATCAGGACCACCCATATTTTCTAGCATAATGTTATTACTCAGCATCAACTGATTATTGACTAAATATCTACAAAATACCTTAACAACTATACCAGTGTTTAATTAAATAACTAGGGACTGTTGTAGTCTAGGTATGTTGCCATTCAAATTAGTCATCACATAGATTGGTTTATTAAAAATACCCTTAATATTAGTTCCCAATTAGAACAATCTCATTAGAAACTAGTATGCATAGTATGTTCCCAGCTTTGTAAAATTCTATATGCACAGATATGCTGACACATGCATACCAAAATATTCATACTGGTGACTTCCTGTTATGTTCCACTTTCTTCAGAATTTACCAATGTACTTGTTTTGAATACCTAGACATTATTCATAAAAGTAAAAAAAGAATGTATTTTTACTATGAAAATTAAAAACAATAAAATATATCTGGTAAGTTCATGTCACCATGTATCTAAAACAAAAACACACTAAAACAATGAGAAATATTGTGGTATTGGACTCAAATCTTTAAATGAATACCCTACTGATATAATAGCTTGGAAAGCCTCTCTCATCTCTCTCTCTCTCTCCCCCTCTCTCTCTCTTTCCTCTCTCTTTATTTCTTTTTTTTTTTTTGAAGTCTCACTCTGTTGCCCAGGCTGGAGTGCAGTGGCACACTCACGGTCACTGCAGCCTTGACCTGCTGGGCTCAAACAATCCTTCTGCCTCAGCCTTCCAAGTAGCTGGAACTACAGGCACATTCCACCACACCTGGCTGATTTTTTTTTTTTTTTAATTTATTGTAGAGACAAGTTCTTGCCATGTTGTCCAGGCTGGTCTCAAACCCATAGTCTCAGGCAATCCTCTTGCCTCCGCCTCCCAAAGTGCTGGGATTACAGGTGTGAGTCACCACACCTGAACTTCTCATTTTTCAAACACAGAGAAAGGATGATACTCTTCAATAATCCCCAATTATTAAAATGTAGCCAATTTAAAAGTTCACACACACACACACACACACACACACACACACAAGGACATCAGTCCATAGTGACAAATACTAGGGACTATTGGCCCAGTAAAAGCTCAGGTACTAGATATGAAGATAGGTATGGGGAGCGGATGAGCGCTGTTGGGACAGCAGACCTCGAGCAAAGGCAGAGCCCCAAGCAAAGGCAAGGTCCCACTTGGTTGCTCCACACCCTAGCCAAAGAGCAAGGGATGCAGCCTGGAACACTGAACGGCGTCTCAGAGTCCACACATCCAGGTGCAAATAGTACAGATAAGGCCTTGGCAGCAAGATAACTGCAGAACAGCTGGCCATTTAGGTAGCAACAAATGGTCTTGAACCCCTCCCAACTTCCTTTGTGCTTGATTATAAAATAAACATGCGGTCAGGGGCAGGGGCTCATGCTTATAATCTCAGCACTTTGGGAGGCCAAGGTGAGAGGATTGCCTGAGCCCACGGGTTCAAGACCAACCTGGGCAACTTGGCGAGACCTCATCTCTACAATAAATAAAAAAATTAGCTGGGCATGGTGGTGCGTGCCTGTAGTTCTGGCTACTTGGAAGGCTGAGGCTAAAGGATCACCTGAGCCCACAGGTCGAGGCTGCAGTGGCCGTGAGTGTGCCACTGCACTCCAGCCTGGGTGACAGAGTGAGACTTCAACTAATAAACAAACAAACAAACAAACATGCTGAGCTAGTTTGGGGCCACTTCTTCATCAAAGGAGTGTTCCACTTGACCCCAGCTTTTTTGTCTTTGTGTCTGTGTCTTTCTTAATCTCTTGCAGCTCTTTCTAGGGACTCCCAAGGTAGACGCACGGGCTGTGGCAGCTAGGTTATTCAGTAGTCACTATGATTTAAAGTCAAGAACTCATTCACTTTGGAAGATGGAAATATATACAAGAAAAATCAGTCCCATATATTCATGTCACCAAGCACACAAGAAGTAAGCCCTACCTGTGGTATTTTTCATCATAATAAATTTGTGTGTGTGTGTGTGTGTGTTTAGTTGGAGTCTCACTCTGTCACCCAGGCTGGAGTGCAGAGGCATGCTCATAGCCACCACAGCCTCAACCTGCTGGGCTCAGACAATTCTTCCACCTCAGCCTTTCAAGTAGATGGAACTACAGGTGCATGCCACCACACCCAGCTAATTTTACTTATTTATTTATTTTAGAGACGAGGTCTCACCAAGTTGCCCAGGCTGGTCTCGAACCCATGGGCTCAGGCAATCCTCTCACTTCCACCTCCCAAAGTGCTGGGATTACAAGTGTGAGCCACTGCACCCAGCCAAGTATTTCTTATGTAAACTGCTGAGTTTTTGTTTACAAACAGTTACCTGGAGATGTGCTATTCTGGTATCTGGTGAGTTTCAAAAAAATAACAATAAACAATAAGCAGGCCCTACTTTTCTGATACTACATACACAGAAAGTTAACATAGCAGGTCTGAGTAATACTGCTAGCTAACCTTTTTTCTGAAGGACTATTTGCAAGACTGGCCATCAGCTGGAGTCAAGGAACATAGGGTTTGGGAGGGGTGCCATCTTTTCATATCCGGTAAGAGTGGTTCCCCATGGCTAAACTGTACAGTGCAGTTTCTTTTTTTTTTTTAGGTATAATCGAAAGAGGTCACCCACACTGGAGTGCAGTTGCCGCTCCCGGCCCCAGCCGCCACGAACCGCTTGCCGCGGGCAAACCGTCCCCCAACGCCATCCAAGTAG
>CAUYQG010229521.1:0-22905 GCA_963574415.1 Tarsius wallacei
TCGGTGGCTCAGCCTGTAATCCCACGCCTTGGGAGGCTGAGGTGAGTGGATTGCCTGAGCCCGCGGGTTCGAGACCCGCCTGGGCAGGTGAAACCTCATCTCTACAATAAATCAAAAAAATTAGCCGGGCGTGGTAGCGCATGCCTGTAGCTCCAGTTACTTGGAAGGCTGAGGCGGAAGGATCGCCGGAGCCCAGCAGGTCGAGGCTGCGGTGGCTAGGAGAGGCCACTGCACTCCAGTCTGGGCGATGGAGTGAGACGCCAACTCAAAAAAAAAAAAAAAAAAAAAAAATTTATGAGCTAAATCTCATAAAAAAGATGGAATTTCAGTCAGAAAAAATAAAGAATGAAGAAATAAAGAAATAGCTGACATTGGAAAGGCCATGCTAGGAGTCAGCCTGCTTCTCCTTTCAAGTGTTTAATCTTCTGTATTTCTAAATTCACTGATTTTTCTAGAAGCCTCACATTTGGGGGCCAGAATTATTTCACCAACATATCTGGATGACCCAGAGATCAAATTTCTGTTTTTCAGTTTTCAATTGTGGCATTGTGGAAGAAAGAAAGTGGGTATAGCAATGGTGATTACTCTTAAGTATGCATTGGGTAAAATTTTCATTAAGTTGAGGCATATTTATTCATTACTAGGCTTTTATAAATAGATTCAGGCATACCTTATTTTTATCACATTTTGCTTTACTGCACTTCATAGAGATTATATTGTTTACAAATTGAAGGTTTTTGGAAACTCTCAGCAGAGCAAATCTACTGGTGCCATTTTTCCAAAAGCACACGCTCACTTTAGGTCTGTGTTACATTTTGGTGATTCTCACAATATTTCAAACTTTTTCATTATTATTATTTCTGTTATGGTAGTTTATGATCAGTGATCTTTAGTGTTACTACTGTATTTGTTTTAGGGCACCATGAACTGTGCCCCTATAAGAAAGTAAACTTAATGTATGTTGTGTGTGTTCTGACTGCTCCACTGACTATCCATTTCCTCATCTTTCTCCCTCTGCTCAGACCTCCCTATTCCCTGAGACACAATATGAAAATTAGGTCAGTTAATAACCTTACCAGGGCCTCTAAGTGTTCAAGTGAAAGGAAGAATTGTAGATCTTGCACTTTAAGTCAAAAGCTAAAAATGACTAAACTTAGTGAGAAAGGCATGACAAAAGCCAAGACAGGCCAAAGGTTAGGCCTGTTGTACCAGTTAGGCAATTTGTGAATGCAAAGGAAAAGTTCTTGAAGGAAATTAAAAGTGCTACTCCAGTGAATACATGAACGATAAGTGAAACAGCCTTTTTGATGATACAGAGAAAGTTTTAGTGGTCTGAAAAGAAGATCAAACCAAAGCCTAATCCAGAACAAGGCACTAACTCTCCAATTCTATGAAGGCCGAAAGAGGTGAGGAATCTGCAGAAGAAAAGTTGGTTGGTTCATGAAGTTTAAGGAAAGAAACTGTCTCCATAACATAAAAATGCAGGGAAGCTGGGTTTGGTGGCATGTGCTTGCAGTGCAGCCCAGCTACTCAGGAGGCTAAGGTAGCAAGATCACTCAAGCCCAGGAATGTGAGACCAGCCTGGGCAACATAGCAAGACCCAGTCTCAGAAAATAAAATAAAGTGCAAGGTGTAGCAGGAAGTGCTTATGTAAAAGCTGCAGCAAGTTATCCAGAAGATCTAGCTGAAATCACTGATGGAGGTGGCTATACTAAATAACAGATTTTCAGTGGAGATGAAATAGCCTTCTACTGGAGGAAGGTGCCACCAAGGACTTTCACAGTTAGAGAGAAGTCAATGCTCGACTTCAAAGCTTCAAAGGACAAGCTAACTCTCTTGTAGAGGCTAATGCAGCTTGGTGACTTTAAGTTGAAGAGAATGCTCATTTACCATTCCAAAAATCCTAGGGCCCATAAGAATTAGGCTAAATCTACCCTGCCTGTGCTCTATCAATGGAACAATAAAGCCTGGATAATAGCACATCTGTTTGCAGCATAGTTATACTAAATATTTTAAGCCTTCTGTTGAGACCTAATGCTCAGAAAACAAGATCCCTTTCAAAATATTACTGCTCAGTGACAACGTACTTACTGGTCCAACAACCAGGATAGAAATGTACAAAAAGTTTAATATTGTTTTCATAACTGCTAACACAACATCCATTCTTTAGCCCACAGATCAAGGATTTCAAACCTTATTATTTCAGAAATACATTTATTTGTAAGGCTACAGCTGCCTTATATAGTGATTGAAAACCTTCTGCAAAGGATTAATCATCCTGGATGCCATTAAGAAAAATTGCAATTCATGGAAGGAGGTCAAAATATCAACATTAACAGGAGTTGGGAAAAAGTTGATTCCACACGTCATGGATGACTTGGAGGGATTCAAGACTTCAGTGGAGGAAGTCACTGAAGATGTGGTGGAAATAGCAAGAGCACTAGATTTAAAGTGGAGCGAGAATATGGGTCTAAACGGTTACAGTCTCAAGATAAAACTTGAACAGACGCGGAGTTGTTTCTTATGAATGAGCAACAAAAGTGGGTTTTTTTTGTTTTTTTAGTTGAGGTCTCACTCTATTGCCCAGGCTGGAGTATAGTGGCACACTTACTGGCTCACCACAGCCTCATAGGCTCAGGTAATCCTTCTGTCTCAGCCTCTCAAGTAGCTGGGACTATAGGTATACAACACCATACCCAGCTTATTTTTTTATTTTTTGTAAAGATGAGGTCTCGCTATGTTGCCTAGACTGGTCTTGAACTCCTGGACTCAAACAGTTCTTCTGCCTTGGCCTCCCGGAGTGTTGTGATGACAAGTGTTAGCCACCATATCTGGCTGGAAGTGGCTTCTTAGATGGTATCTACTCCTGGTAAAAGTGCTGTGAAACTGCTTAGTTGTACAATTGTACATTGTGTAAGCGCAATTTGTGTATAATATTCTAAATCCTTTGTTGTTTGATCAAACAGGATTTAGAATGTTACATAGGCCGGGCTCAGTGGCTCAGCCTGTAATCCCAGCACTTTGGGAGGCCAAGGTGAGTGGATTGCCTGAGCCCGAGGGTTCGAAACCTGCCTGGACAACTTGGCAAGACCTCATCTCTACAATAAATCAAAAAAAAAAAATTAGCCAGGTGTGGTAGCGTGCGCCTGTAGTTCCAGCTACTTGGAAGGCTGAGGTGGAAGGATCACTGGAGCCCAGCAGGTCGAGGCTGCAGTGGCCAGGAGCGGCCACCGCACTCCAGTCTGCTGGGCAACAGAGTAAGACTCCAACTCAAAAAAAAAAAAAAAAAAAGAAAATGTTACATAAACTTGTTTGATAAAGTAGCAGCAGAGTTTGAGAGGATCAACTCCTATTTTGAAAGAAGTTCTACTGTAGGTAAAAAGCTATCAAACAGTATTGTATGCTACAGAGAAATCTTTTGTGAAAGTAAGAGTCGGCCGTGATTGGTGACTCAGCCTGTAATCCCAGCACTTTAGGAGGCCGAGGCAAGTGGATTGCCTGAGTCCACGGGTTCGAGACCAGCCTGGGCAACTTGGCGAGACCTTGTCTCTACAATAAAATAAAAAATAGCCGAGCGTGGTAGCGCACGTCTGTAGTTCTGGCTACTCAGGAGGCTGAGGCAGAAGGATCACTGGAGCCCAGGTCAATGCTGGGGTGGCTGTAAGCATGCATGCCACTGTACCCCAGCCTGGGTGAAGGAGTGAGGCTCCAACTCAAAACAAAAAAAAAAAAAGAAAGAAAAAGAAGAAAGTAAGAGTCAGTTAATGTGGCAAACTTTATTATTGTCTTATTTTTTTAAATTGCCATAGGTTGAGATGATCAAAGACATAATGCTAATGCACACTTAATAGACTACAGTATAGTAGCCTGAGTGACAGAGTGAGACTTCAACTCAAAAGATTAAAAAACAAAAAGCAAAAAACCATGCACATGATTCTTTATTCCAATATTTGCTTTACAAGGGAGGGACCCAAAAAAACCCAAAATTATTTTGGAAAGTAGGCTTCTTGCAGCGCAGGCCCTGTTAGGTAAGGGTTTTAGGAACCCAGTGGCATCAGTGTACCAGCCAGCATTGTTGTAAGAGACACCTGACCTCACCACACTGAATGTTTAGCAGTTTTTAACCAAAATTGGCATGACCCCTGTGCCCCATCCTTCCTATTTACCCGATCTCACCCCGGGCAACTTTGTTTTGTTTTCCTGGATGAAAAAAGTCCTCAAAGGGAAACATTTTGCCAAAGTGGAAGAGGTGAAACAAAAAACAGCAAGAAGTACTAAAAGGCATCAAAATTGACAAGTTCAAAAACTGTTTTGAGCAGTGGAAAAAGCATCTCAATAGGTGTACTGTGTTAAATGGAGATTATTTTGAAGGTGACTGAAGTTTAAACATGTAAGAATAAATACACAATTTTTTAATAATAAATTCTGGGTTTTGGGGGGGTACTCTCTCCTATTGTGGTGGCCTGGAATCAAACTCATAATATCTTCGAAGCATGCCTGTACTTCAAAATATGTGGCTAAAACTGTACTTTGGCCGGGCTCAATGGCTCAGCCTGTAATCCCGCACTTTGGGAGGCCGAGGTGAGTGGATTGCCTGAGCCCACGGGTTCGAGACCCGCCTGGGCAACTTGGCAAAACCTCATCTCTACAATAAAAAAATAAAAAAAAAAAATTAGCTGGGCGTGGTAGCGCGTGCCTGTAGTTCCAGCTACTTGGAAGGCTGAGGCAGAAGGATCGCCGGAGCCCAGCAGGTCGAGGCTGCGGTGGCCGGGAGCGGCCACTGCACTCCAGTCTGGGCAACTGAGTGAGACTCCAACTCAAAAAAAACAAAAAAAAACTGTACTTTGCAGATACTTAAATTTCTTTCTTAGATTTTTTTTAACCACTAAGCCCCCGAAGTTTGCCATTTGCCACACAAAATAATTCTAAATCTAGAAAAAAAACCCTCATAATTCATTTTAGAGATGACAAGATCTGTAAATCCATAAAAGAGAAAATAGAAGGTTGAGAGACTGTGTTCACATCTTTCCCATCTGCAGCTGCCACTCTCAAACTACCATTGGGATATCTGCCCTTCAAATACAATTAAAAAAAAAAATACCCTAAAGCCCTAAATTAGATCAGTTCTTACACTGACATTTCATTTGGGTCATGTGCCCTGTCTCAAATCTGTATTTAGAGAAACACCAGAAGGCCTCCTCTCTGTCAATTAACTAAAGAGATATTATCAAACAGAACAAATGGTTTGATTTAAACTTAACTCTAAAAACTCAATTAAATGTACAATAGGTAATTTGCCTTCCTCCTTCTCTTTTTTAGAGAAGAGGATTCCAAGTCATTAAAGGTTTATTTAAAAAGTTCTAAATCACAGGATTATGGAGGACTGGGATTGTAATTAAAGTTTCATTAAAAGTTCAAAATGGATGAACCATAGTGGGCTGTTTTATCCTTCTTTATAGCTGTCTATTTTAACAAAATAACTTTTTTTTGAGTTGCAGTATCACTCTGTTGCCCAGGCTGGAGTGCAGCAGCACGATTATGGCCGGGCTCAATGGCTCACACCTGTAATCCCAGCACTTTGAGAGGCCAAGGTGAGAGGATTGCCTGAACCCAGGGGTTCAAGACCAGCCCAGCCAACTTAGCAAGACCTCGTCTTTACAATAAATCAAAAAACTATCTGGGCCTGGTGGCGCGTGCCTGCAGTTCCAGCTACTTGTAAGGCTAAGGCAGAAGGATCACCTGAACCTAGCAGGTCAAGGCTGTGGTGGCTGTGAGTGTGCCACTGCACTCCAGCCTGGGTCACAGAGAAAGTAAAAAAAAGAAAAAAAAAGTCTCAATAAGAACTAAAAAAGAACAGAAAAAACTAGAAGATATGCTGAATAGTGAAACTGTTGTCTTTTTAAAATTTCCTTTGTTAATGCACTTGTGTGATAAAAATTAAGGGAAGTAAATTTTACTTAAATTTTAAAAATAGACAGAAAAGAAAATCACACCTAAAGCAGAGTAAGCTGGTTCAAGGATCCCTGGCATCCCCAAGACACTTTCAGGGGTTGTGTACGGTTAAAACTATTTTCATAGTAACTAACATGTTATATGCCCTTTTCACTCTCATTTGCTACCTGTACAGCAGAGTTTTGGTACAGCATCAAAGAACCACCACAATTATCTTCAAGTGCCAATAAAATACTCTTTGTTTTTCCAACTACATATCTCCATGAGCCTCCATTTTCTTCATATGCTTCAACCAAAATGCCATGCCACAACAGACTATATACAGAAGCAGGTGCAAAAATCCAGTTGTTGACCCTTTTCATCAAGATAGTGCTGCAAGCAAAGAAGGAAACGTCTGCTTCTGCAAAGCTAAAGCTTTGAAGGCCAAAAAAGCAGTGTTGAAAGGTATCCATGATCACACACACACAAAAAAAATCTGCAGGTCACTCGTATTCCAGCAGCTAAAGACATTTTGGCCCTGAAGGCAGCCCAAATATCCTCAGAAGAGTGCCCTCAGGAGAAACAAGCTTGACCACTATGCCTTTATCAGCTTCCCCCGACCACTGAGTTGACCATGAAGACAACAATATCACATTTGTATTAACTGTGGATCTCACCAAGCATCAGATCAAAACAGGCTGTGAAAAAGCTCTGTGACAGTGACATGGCCAAGATCAACACCCTCAACAGGACTGATAGAGAGAAGGCAGCATATGTTCAGTTGGCTCCCAACTATGATGCTTTGAATGCTGCCAACAAAATTGGGATAATCTAAACTGAGTCCAGTTGGATCACTCTAAATATGCCTTTTTTTAATCATTAAAAAAAAAAACCAAGCTGTTTTCTATTTAGCCATATAACTAAAATGACTTGTAAAAATGTAAGACAATGCACTCTCCTCACTAATATTGGTTTTGTTTTGAACAAGGTAATTATTTTCCATAAAATATTTATGCTAATGTGTGACCATTTTAATATTATTTTAAATAAATAAATACATATTTAAAGGTTTGCAGTTTAAACTTCTAATCCAGAAATAATCAACAGATATAACGCCACATAAAACAAAAACTCTCTGGAGTCCTCAGTAATTTTTTTTTTTTTGAGTCGGAGTCTCTCATTCTGTTGTACAGGCTGGAGTGCAGTGGCATGCTCAGGTGATCCTTCTGCCTCAGCCTTCCAAGTAGTTGGAATTACAGGCATGTGCCACCATGCCCACTGATTTATTGTAGAGATGAGATCTCGTCAAGTTGCCCAGGCTGGTCTCCAACCTGCGGGCTCAGGCAATCCTCTTACCTCAGCCTTCCAAAGCCACTGCACCCAGCCCTACTCAGTAATTTTTAAGAGTATCAAAGGTTCTTGAGACAAAAGATTAAGAACAGCATTCTAAAGTATTTCTTACACTTTAAAAAAGTAACTCTACAAAAGAAATGTTTTTTAAGACAGGAAAACAAAGAAAGCTACTTAAAAGTGAATTTACAACTTACATGACAAATGATGGGTGGGTGTGGATAGTAAGTGGGTAGAAGGAGGGAACACTGAGGGAATGGCTCCCGTTGTGTTAAATAGCATGCAAGCTGAGAGAGATGGGAGTTAAGAAGAGCAAGAGTGCCTAACCCCCAGGCTGCAGACTGGTACCCGGTCTGTGGCCTGTGGGGAACCAGGCCACACAGCAGGAGGTGAGTGGCAGGCAAGCAGAATTACGTCTGCTATTAGATCAGTGGTGGCATTCAACTCATAGGAGCACAAACCCTATTATGAACTGCGCATGCAAGGGATCTAGGTTGTGCATGTCCTATGAGAATCTAATGCCAGATGATTTCCACCCCCCAGCCCACCCTCCAGCCATTCGTGGAAAAACTGTCTTCCACGAAACCAGTGCCTGATGCTAAAAAGGTTGGGGACCACTAAAGTAGAGGACTAGAGATGGAGAAGGTTTGTAATGGTTCTTAAGGGAAATGTCAAGATGCTAACTCAAGGCAGGGGGATTATGGCAATGGTGGATGCTGAGATTTGATTCAGTGAATTTGTAGACATTACTCTGGTTATATGGTTTAATATATTTCCAACAGAGCTCTACTAGTAGTAGTAATGAAAACTGGTCTAGAGTTTAGGTTTGTTGGTTAGATGCAACATGTTAGGAAGTAAATGATTAATGTCTAGGATCTGCTTCAAAATAATTTGAGGGCAACCCCTTCGGGTCCCCTCCCACTGTGGGAGCTTTTCTGTCCTCTCAATAAATCCTGTTTTCTAAATAATAATAATAATAACAATAATAATAATAATTTGAGGGGCAAAAGGGAAATGGGTGAAAATATAAATGAAATGAGTGGTCATGATCTAATAATCATTGAGAATGAAGGATCATTACATTAATCTACTTTTTTCACATTTGAAATTTTCCCTAAGAAGATTAAATAATTGAATTATTTTAGTAGTTGAATATAAAAATAATCTGGCTGTAATTTAATGTTATTATTAAGAATGAAGGAAAATAAGAGAAAAAATAACTTCAGTAATATTAAACTAACACTACCTATATAGCTACAAATTCACTTTTTGATCTTTGTTGATGTTTACTCAATTAGTTTCCTATGGTTAAATCAGTGGATATAAGCTATTTGGAGTTCACTTAAAATTCACATATATAGCTCTCACTATCGCTAGCCTTACTTAAACAAAAGTGACATAGATATCTTTCAGTTTAATATTAAAAGCTCACCAAATCCTTTAACCTAATTAACCTGGACTTAACCTAAAATAATTTTATATGTTACGCTATTGCCATCTACTGGATGTGTTGTCTAATTACAGCGAACAAATATTCAATACAGAAAAGCTAACAATTTCTCCCAAAATTATCCCACAGAAAAGAAGCAGTCATACATTCAGGTTCTTCAAAGTCTCACGCTAGAAAGTTGTTCTTAGTTGTTCCTTTCTTTTTTTAGAGACAAGGTCTCACTTGGTCACCCAGGCTGGAGTATAATGGCACACTGTACAGCCTCAAACTCCTGGGTTCAAGAGATCCTGCTGCCTCAGCCTCCTGAATAATAGGGACTACAGGTGTGAGCCACTATGCCTGACTAGTTTTTTCATTTTTTTACAGTCAAAGTTTCACTATGTTTCGGTTTGGCCTCAAACTTCTGGCCTCACGCAATCTTCTTGCCTCTGCTTCCCTAAAGTACTGGCACAAACCACCATGCCCTGTAGAAGCAGTTGCTCTTGACTTTGGCTGCACTTTAAAATCATCTGGGAGCTTTTGAAAATCCTAATGCTTGGATCCACTAAGCCAGAGTAATTAAATCAGAATCTCTATGTTAGAAAAATGAAAGGCAACCACAGACTAAAACAAAATATTTGCAAACATATCTGATACAAGAATTGCATCGAGAATACATAAACAACTCTTACAAATTATAAGACAACTCAATTTTTAAGGTGAGCAAAAGATCTGAAGAAACATTTGACCAAAGAAGATATATGGATGGCAACTAAGCACATAGAAAGATATTCAACATCAAGAGTCATTAGGAAAATTAAAATTAAAATCACAAGGAGATACCACTTCACACCTATTAGGATACCTAACAGTAAAGAGACTAATTATACTGTGAAGGCCAGGATATAGAGCTACTATAACCCTCAAATAATGCTGGTGGGAATGTAAAATGGTACAACCACTTCGGTACAGTTTGACAGTTTCTGAAAGAGCTACACACACACACACACACACAAACACAGGTGCACGCACACACATCTACCATAAGACCCAACTATTCCAGTCCTAGAGAGTTACCCAAGAGAAAGAAAAGCTATAATAAGTTGAACAGTGTCACTTCAAAATTCATGACTCCCAGGAACCTTAGAATGTGTATTTAGAAAAAGGGTCTGTGGACTGGATGAGGTGGCTCACACCTGTAATCCCAGCACTCTGGGTGGCTGAGGCAGGAGGATTGCTTAAGCCCAGTTATTTAAGCTAGCCTAGGCAACATGGCAAGATATTGTCTCAAAAAAAAGTGAAAAAAAAAATTAACTGGACACAGCGGTATGCACCTGTATAGTCCCGGCTACTCTGGAGGCTGAGACTGGAGCACTTTAAGCCAGGATTTGAGGCTGTAGTGAACTGTGACCATGCGAACGCACTCTAGTCTGAGTGGTAGAGTGAGACACTGACTCAAAAAAGAAAGAAAAGGAGAAAGAGGGTCTTTGAAGATGCAATTAGCTAAGATAAGGTCGTTCTGGATTAAGGCAGGTCCTAAATCCAAAGACTTGCATCCTTATAAAAGAACAGATCATGGCCGGGCTCGGTGGGTCAGCCTGCAATCCCGCGCTTTGGGAGGCCGAAGTGAGTGGACTGCCTGAGCCCGCGGGTTCGAGATCCGCCTGGGCAACTTGGCGAGACCTCATCTCTACAATAAATCAAAAAAATTAGCCGGGCGTGGTAGCGCGCGCCTATAGTTCCAGCTACTTGGAAGGCTGAGGCGGAAGGATCGCCGGAGCCCAGCAGGTTTAGGCTGTGGTGGCCGGGAGCGGCCACTGCACTCCAGTCTGAGAGACAGAGTGAGACTCCAACTCAAAAAAAAAAAAAAAAAGAACAGATGCCACAGGAGAAACACAGAGAAGGTCATGTGAAGACAGAGGCAGAGAATGGAGTGATACAGCTAAAAGCCAAGGAACACCATCAATTACCAGGAGCCAAGAGCTTCTGAAGCTAGGAAAAGGGAAGGAAGGACTTCCCTAGAGCCTTCAAAAGGAGCATGGCCCAGCCAACACCTTGATTTCAGACACCTAGCCTCCAGAACTATGAGAGAGTAAACATATGTTGTTTTAAGCTACCCAGTTTGTGGTAAAACATTAAGGCAGCCCTAGGAAACTAATACCAAAATAAAAGACTTGTCCAAGAATGTCTTATCAGCTTTATTTGTAACAGCTCCAAATTGGAAATAACTCAAATGTCCCATCAACAAATGACTTTACAAATTGTGGTATACTCACACAATGGGATACTACCCAGCAATAAAATATCTCTTTGTATTGAGATTCAAAACATGGATGAAAACTCAAAATAATTATGCTGAATAAAACAAGCCAGATCTAAAAAAAATAATAATAATAAAGCATATATTGTATTATTCCATAGCGGTTGCTTGAAGATAGTAGGGTGGGAGAAGTCATTATAAAATGGCACAAGGAAACGTCCATTATCTTAACTGCAGTGATAATTCCACAGGTATATACATATGTCAAAATTCATCAAGTTATACACTTGAAATACGCAGTTTATTATATGTCATATATACCTAGTAGGACTGTATTTTAAAAAATCAAAATCTTTAGTGGGTAGAGTTCAGGTATCAGTAATTTTTTTTTCTTTTTTTCCTTTTTTTTTTTTTGAGTCTTGGGGTCTCATTCTGTTGCCCATGCTGGAGTACAGTTTCACAATCACAGCTCACTGCAGCCTCAAACTCCTGGGCCCAAGTGATCCTTCTGCCTCAACATCCTGAGTAGCTGGGACTACAGGTGCACACCATCACGTCTGGATAATTTTTAAAATTTTTTGTAGAGACAAGGTCTCACTATGTTGCCCAGGCTGGTCTTAAACTTCTGGGCTCAAGTGATCCTCCCACCTCAGCCTCCCAAAGTACTGCAATTACAGGTTGAACCACCATGTCCAGTCAGGAATCAGTAATTTTAAAACACTTCCCAAACTATTCTAACCAGCAGCCAGGGTTGAAAGCCATTAGGTGTCATGTCACTTACTTTGCTTTGAACAAAAGAGTACTATTTGGGGAAAACATATAAGCCTAAAATAACTTTGATAATGCTCATTTCAGGTGCTTATGGAAGTCAGCTGATAACATAACTTTCAGTAGACAAGGAAATTCAATGTGGATTTAATTATTCTTTGGCTTATACCTCAATATCTTAAATTCTGAGCAAGATTTAGAAAGCAACATTGAAGGCAGTTCTAGCTATTTGTCAACCAGATGTTTAAAATGTTCTCAATACAAAATAATTTAAAATGCTAAATACAATATAGTTTTAATATATATTTACAATGAATGAATGATATTATAGACTGAACTGTGTCCTCCCCAAATTTACAATGAAATCTCAATCCCTAGTACCTCAGAATTTGACTATATTTGGAGATAAGATCTTAAAGAAGCGATTAAAGTAAATTAGGTCATAAGGATGGGCCCTAATCATATCGAACTGGTGTCCTTTCAGAAGACGAAATCTGTACATACTAAGTAGACACCAGATGAGGCACCAATGGAAGGCCATACGAGGACACTGTAAGGCAGCCATCAGCAAGCCAAGGAGAGAGGCCTCAGGAAAAAACCAATCCTGCCAAAACCTTGATCTTGGACTTCTAACAACTAGAAAGGTGAAGAAATACATTTCTGCTATTAAAGCTACCTGTCTGTGGTATTTTGTATGGCAACCCCAGCTGTCTAACACAAATGGAGAGCAAAACACACACACACACACACACACACACACACACACACACACCCACAAGAAGAGACCACCAATCTCTTGAACCCTCCCACACAGAACCCTCTAGCCTTTCTTCCTTTCCCATCTATTCTGGATTCCATGTCGATCATGTTAACTACTCTATTAGAAGTACCTTCTCTAGCTACCTGACATGTTGCCACACCTAACCAACAAACCACAAACTCTGGACCAATGCTACACTTTGTCTTGACTACACTACTTTTGGTGAACCAATCACTGTTAGAAATACATTAAATCACACAATCACCCAGAGTAATGTCTACAAATTAACTGATTCAAACCTCAGCACAACCACTGCTGTCTTGAGTTAGCACAAATTCCTCTCAAGAATCATTCCAAACCTTCTCTACTCGACTCCCATCTCTCTTATCTTGCATCCCATTTAACACAGCAGGTGTCACTTCCCTCAACCTCCTCTCCTTTTACCTATGTATCATCCTACTCATGATTTTCTCTTCATACCTGTTCCGAGTGGATGGCATCATTCCAAGGGAATGGAAGAAAAGGAGGAAGGGAATGATATCGTCTGTCCATCCTTGTCACCCAAGCCAAAAATTTGGACATCATCTTGTCCTTCCCCATCACTACAGCCAATCAAATGCTAATATTGTTATCTCATAAAATGTTCTCAAAGCTGAGTTGTTTCTTCTCTACCCTTATTCAGGCCTTAATTGCCCCCATCATCCCACCACTGGACCAGTCAATAGCCTCCCGACTAGACTCCGGTGCCTCAGTCTCATTCATTTCAACTCCTTCTTCCACACAGCTGTAAATGAGTTCTTTTTAAAATATACATTCGCACTCTTGCTTAAAATACTTTAAGGGCCCCCCAGCACCTATGACAATGTTTTGGGTTCAGTAGACATAGATTTTATTAATGAGGTATCATTGGTCAAATTTAACCTCTCAAAGTCTCAATCACTCTATCCATAAAACAGAAATAAAATAGTACCTTATAAGGTGGTTGTAGGATTAAATGGGATATAAGATAATGAATATAAAGTACTTAGCATCACTTAATAAATGATTAATCGATGTTAACTGTCATTTTCTCAATAAAGTTAGCTAAAAGT
Organism: Tarsius wallacei; assembly: GCA_963574415.1. NCBI lineage: Eukaryota > Metazoa > Chordata > Mammalia > Primates > Tarsiidae > Tarsius > Tarsius wallacei. Next base: position 13,590 of record CAUYQG010229521.1, read on the forward strand.
AATTCTATATGAAGATATTGTTTTTATGGACCACAACTTGACTTTACTCAGAGATTAAAGGTCTTTTTTAATGATCTCAGGAGATTTTATGAAATTGTAAGTCAAGGTGAGAAGGCAGAACAATGTTCACTTTTCATATTTATTTGGTACCTTGAAGAAAAAGGATTCAGTGACATGAGGAGCAGTCTTTCCTCCAAGGATGATCAAAAGAAAAGCATCTTACCTCTTCAATTTAACTTAATAAACCAGCATAAAGTACTGAAGGTTACCAAAATAAAGGTATTATAAATGACTTAAGACAATAAGATTTGATACTGAGAAAATCATAAAGCAATCACTCTGGAAGGTTGGCAACTGTGGCCAGCACCCCAAATCCAACCTACTGCTTGTTTTCATGAATAAAATTTTACTGGAACACAGCCATGCACCACGCCTACTCATTTATGTATCATCCATGGCTGTTTTAACCACAATAGCAGAGTTGAAAAGTTGCAACGAGACTTTAAGGTCCACAAGGCCTAAAATATTTACAATTTGGCCTTTTACAGAAATTGCAGACACCTCTCTAGACAAGCAATCCAAGAAGGCAATAAAATCTGTCTGGACTCACCTGAGGTGTTGTCTTTTTATATTGGTCACCTCCATCTATCACATCCCTCATGATTTTTCCCTTGAGAAATTCATACTCTTCTGGACTCAGGTGAATAGACTCTATAGTTTTTCCACAGCCCGAACACTGACCACTGTAATTATAATTGTTTATGTTAGATAATATCCTGAAAAAAAACTTTTTCTAAAACGAATCATCCTGGAACATGAGGAAATTAAAAAGAAAATCAAAACCTTTGGGATCATCGCATGCATCTGATTTTTTGAAAGCCTGGTAAGTCAGAAAATTGGATTTTCTGACTTACCAAGCTTTCAAAAAATTCAAAAGAGTAGAATGCTGGGCAGCTAGATGGAATTTTTAAGTTAATTCCTAAAACACAACTGAGTCTGGAATCTCTAGTACTTCCTCAAAGTACTCACAGGAAAAACATTTGAGTACCGCAAAGTGCATATGCAAAACGTGAGTTTTTCCCCTCAAGTATTCCAATTACAAGCTCTTAATTATCCTTTCCCTAAGTTGTTCTTACTTTTTAAATCAATAGCAACAAAACTGCTAAATCTGAACCAATCAAGTCAAAAATAAATATTGGCCTTTACCTTTTCTGTATTGTGGTGAATTGTCCTTTCCACTGTTTTCCAGGAAGACTACAAAAAAGATTGCAAAACCAAATCATCAGAAGGTGAGACTCCTATTGAACAGAAAGATATTCATTGCATTTAGAAACTCTGTAAGCAAGAGCTCTGGAAAGTTCAAGATACTTCCGCAGAATGGTTTAATTAGAAGAGTGGTTGCAGCCGGGCTCAGTGGCTCAGCCTGTAATCCCACGCCTTGGGAGGCTGAGGTGAGTGGATTGCCTGAGCCCGCGGGTTCGAGACCCACCTGGGCAACTTGGCGAGACCTCATCTCTACAATAAATCAAAAATTAGCCGGGCGTGGTAGTGCGCGCCTGTAGTTCCAGCTACTCAAAAGGCTGAGGTGGAAGGATCACCGGAGCCCAGCAGGTGGAGGCTGCGGTGGCCGGGAGCGGCCACTGCACTCCAGTCTGGGTGACAGAGTGAGACTCCAACTCAAAAAAAAAAAAAAAAAAAAAAAAGTGGTTGCTACCCTGTGATGGGGCTAAGGAGCTGATTTTCTTCTTTCCTTTGCTTCTCCTCCAGCCATCCAACCCTCCCCTTCTTCAAGTCTAAATCTACCTTCATGGGAGCTGTACACAAAGCAACTGACCTTAGTGCAATCTCTAAGTCAAACTTAACTCTAACTTTCTCCAAAAAGCTGCTGGAGATTGTTCCCGTCCACAGTAACTTCTCTTTTTTTCTTCCTAGTGACAGGGCCTCAGTCTGTCAACCTGGCTGGAGTGCAGTGGTTGATCATAGGTCACTGCAGGCTTGAACTTCTGAGCTCAAGTGATCCTCCAGTTTCAACACCTCCCCTCCCCCCCAAAACACACACACACACACGTGTGTACCACCACACCTGGCTCATTCTCTCTCCTCTTGTATACCACTGTTATTTAACTGTCTGGCATTATATTCCCAATTAAATTGAGAATAGCTCTTACCTCACAAAACACCACAATGCCTAGCTTAATTGTAGGCATTCAAAAACTGTTTATTGATTTATTTGTTCAATCAACTTATCTTTCCTTCCTCTTACATATATCACCATAAGCTCCTATGATTCTATTGCCTTCTATCTTTTCCCAGTTCTTAATTTTCTCTCCCTCTCTCTTTTTTTAAACAGGGCCTCACTCTGTTGCCCAGGTTGGAGTGCAGTGGCATGATCACAGCTCATGGCAATTTTGAACTTCTGTGCTCAAGCAATCCTCTACTTCAGCCTCCCAAAGTAGTTAGGACTACAGGCATGCACTACCACACCCAGCTATTAAAAAAAATTTTTTTTGTAGAGACAGGATCTCGCTATGTTGTCCAGGATGGTCTCAAACTCCTAGTCTCAAGCAATTCTCCCACTTCGGCCTCCCAAAGTGCTGGGATTATAGGCATGAACCACCGCATGAGGATGAGAATTAAGAGTTGAGGCCCGGCAGGGTGGCTCTCACTTGTAAAGGTGAGAGGACTGCCTGAGCCCACGGGTTCAAGACCAACCTTGGCAACTTGGCGAGACCTCATCTCTACAATAAATCAAAAAAAAAAGGAGCTAGGCATGGTGGCACATGCCTGTAGTTCCAGCTACTCAGAAGGCTGAGGCGAAAGGATTATCTGAGCCCAACAGGGTGAGGCTGTAGGGGCTGTGAGTGTGCCACTGCACTCCAGCCTGCGACAGAGTAAGACTCCAATTAAAAAAAAAAATTATCATCCTCTCGTACCCAAACCTAAAATTGCTCCCAAACAGATCTCTCTGTTTCCAACCTTAAGCCCTCTCTAGTCTACTCTTTTCACTGGTTTGGCAATTACCCTTCGAAAACTTCACTCCAAAACCAACATTCTTGATAACAGAATAAAATCCAAACTCCTTGGCATTCAAAGATTTTTCACAACCTGGCCTCTGACCACCTGATATTCAATAAGTTTAAGATAATTAAGCATAATTCCTTCCTCAAAATTCTGTAAACATAATTAGAGCAAAAAAGGCAAGAGAAAAACAGAGGGAGGGAAGTTTTAAGGAAGAGCATGAAAAACTAATAAAGGAATAAGAGAGTAAAAGACTGAAGCAATAAACAGGTATTAGCCAGTAACAAGAATACAAAAAAAGGAGAGAGCTTTGGAGAGAGAGCAGCCAAACGATGGAAAGTTTCAAAACAGATTGGAAGGATGAAGCTTTTCCACAAGTCAGAGGATCCGCCTGTCCACTGTAACCATCTGATGAAATACAGAGACAAATATAAAGCAGAATAAATATAAGCACATTAGACAAAATAAATACAAGCAATCTGTCACTAGATTTCAGAGCAACTTCTGAAAATACTAATATGTCTCAAGGATAGATGTAGCCTAATACTATATCCTTTTCTTACTATGAACTCTGGCCACAAGTACTATTCGTAAGTATTCACATCATACTAGATGTCTAGGAAAACAAAATAAATGATCCTTTTTTTTTTAATAAATGATCCTTCTAAAAGGAAAAAAAGACATTAAAAACTACAAATACTCTATAATTTCCTTTTTATGTGATGGAATGGATAGAGTAACAAACTGTTTATGCTATTTGTTTAAAGAGAGAACATTTTGACTCAAAGAGGAAATCTTACTAAGAGATGTAAAAGAAGTATAATCTGAATACAATGATTTTCAGAAACAAGAAAGGTGCTTTTAGATATAGTTATTAAAATAAAAACATACATATTTTAAAAATAAAAATTACCTCTCAAACCATGTTTTTATACTGTGTGCAAATGATTCCCCAGGATATCGTTGATTATTTCTTAGATACAAAAGAATGTCCAGCAATTTGTTTGAATAGTGATCATCCCTTATGTCTTTTCCAAAATCAAAGAAGGCTTCTAAAGTTTCCAGCAGAGGAATAAGATCATGACCTAGCAATTCCTGATACAAATTCCAAGCTACATCTACATCTTTATGAAGAAGAGCTCCCTGGATACAATCATGATAGTTCCTTGTTGAAGGAGTCATGACTTTTTTGATGTCCTCTAACAACAACAAGGCTTCTCTCCATCTGTCTGAATGGATTAATCCTCGGATGAGAAGAGAGTAACCCCCAGATTCTAAACTCTTATATCTGGCTTTCATTATTTCATAGACATCGATAACTTCTGATGTCTGCTTATGAAAGACACAGAGAGACAAATACTTGACCAGTAAATCATAGCCTACAATACCATTGTTTTTTGCCGCTACCCATGCCAGCAGAGATTTAGCTACATCCACAGAGCTATGAGAGTGAGCCATCTGTGAGCCAATCCAACTTTCAAAATTGGCTTTTCCTTTGAAATCTTCCTTAAGTTTATCCCACTCCTCTGAATTCAAAGGTTTTGTTGGGAGTTGAATAGTGTTCCTCACGGATGGCATGACAGGATCCTTACTCTGAGGATTCATCTGTGACCTCTTCTTAGCTGCTCCAGCTGACAAAAAATGAGAATCAGAAGAAACCTGATTACTGTCCTCATCTTTCCTGCAATATCTGGCCTTGGCAATCAGAAGATTCGTTGCTTTCGTATTTTGAGGAGATACTGTCTTAAGGGAAAACCACCTCTGTTGGTTCCTGATGCCACAGTGGTCTCTGACAAAGAGAGCGAGATAAGAGTGCCCTGGGCCCAGCCCAAGGTACGGGTAGCTCTTCCAAAGCTTAGAAAAGTTTCCAATACCAGACAAACAGAAAGTCATTATGCAGTGAGATCAACTCCCTGATGAGCACCAGAGAGAGAGAGAGATGTTCGAAAAACCGTTACTTCTACAGCAAACTTAAGAGACTGAGGATCGGGGGCCGAGAGTTGCAGTGCAACTTTTTAAAAGGAAATCCTCATTTCCTCCATACAGACAAATCCAAGTTCTGCTTTTAGAGCTACTTAATAGCAACGAAGGCAGGTGAGTTCTCTCGATTAAGCAACAATCGGAGGATATCCAACGTCGCAAGCCCCAAGCTGGGCAGAGCAGGAATCCTCTGGTGTGTTATATTCCCGTCCACGAACCTGAGGGAAAACACAAAGCGGAACGCCCAGTTTTACCCAAGTGGGTCACACCTGTCCGGAAAAGTGACAGTATACCATGGAAGGCTTTCTGGAAAAGGGGCGTGAAGTCAAAACCGCGAACAGGAGGCCCCAACCCAGCCCCACCAGCCAAGCCAGCAGCGAAAGCCAGTCTAGGGTCCTTCCCAGGCCGAAAAACTCGCCAGATGGGGGACTGCGTAGTCAGCAGCTCAGGTAAGGTAAGAGGTCCAGCAAGGGCGCTGCCCAGACTGGGTACCGACCGCTGACCAACGAAGTGCGTTTCATTGAGCAACTCACCACAGCACTCACTCACTTCACGCGTCCATCAACGCGGTGGAAACTACAGTGCCCACAATGCACCGCGCCGGCCCGGGCTCGCGAGGCAAGGCTGACCCCACGTAGGCGTTCCACCGGGCTCGGCAGCGAAGAAAAAGGCAATTTTGTAGCGTTTAGTGGCAGAAGGGAGAAGAGACGGCTGCTCAAGGAACTTGAGGGCCTGGAGATATCCGTAATGAACAATGAAAAGGTGTGAAAGAAGAGCGTCCGAGCCGGAAACGCCAATGGACTCCTGAGTGTGCAAACCGGAAACGCCCGTGGACTCCTGAGTCACGTGGTGCACACGCGCCAAAGGTCCACAACGGAGAAATAAAAACGCGGGCTCGCTTATCCTGGCCTTTAAAATCGTACTTGGTGAGGCTGGGACGCCTCCCTAGGGAGGATCATCTTCCATCTCTTTCACGTCCGCTTTCCTCCAGTCAGCTACAGTCTTCGCTTTTGTCTTTCTAGCCGACACTTCCGCCCACGTCCAAGATGGCGGCTGAGCGGCTTTCCTAACCTTAATGGGGCTTGGCGGCGTCTGGCGTCTCAGCCGGTAAGGGGTGGAGCGGTTAGTGACCAGCAAATGCAGGTGCTGCAGCGCGGGAGTCGGTCATGGACTGGAAAGAAGTTCTTCGCCGGCGTTTAGCGACGCCCGACACCTGTCCAAACAGTGAGTTTGGGAGGGACCGCCCATTAGGATAGCCCGGCCCTAAACTCTCAGAGCCTGGGGGAGAAGGGGGAGGAGGAACAAGCGGAAGCCGCCCTCGCCGCTTCTGTAAAACCTGACAAAAGAGGCAGAGTGGAATGTGGTTTAGGCATCCCGAGAGGTTTGACCCAAACTTCCTTGGGAAGGACCTGCGGGAACCAGAAGCTTAGTCTTAGTCACCGACTTCCATGGTCTTGATCGATCTAGACTTGTGGGGAATGAGTGAGAACCTCGGCTTCAACAAGTCTTCCACCCCACCGGGACCTATAATTGATGGATCCGCCTGCCTTTTGACTGCCACTCTTTTTTGCTTCCCTCCTAATCCATTTTAGATTTCAAAAGCTATTTTTCGTTTTCTCTTTCCCCCTCCTTCACGTTGCTTGTTAACTAACCTGGTTAAATCTGTCTTTCCTATTCCACACCCGCACTCAGGGCTGCTGAAAGTGGCTGGAGAAAAACAGAACCGCGGTGAGTTGTTTCACGTTTAATCCGTGTCCACTACCTTAAAGCTGGTGTCCTAGTCACGTCTGCCGTGTTCCCCTAGACATTCACTCTGCTGCACTCAACTTTTCTCATCTCCCAAACCTCCAGTCTGCCCTACCCACTACTTCAGCTGATGAACTTGTTTTTGTTTCACTAAGAAGGTAGAAACGGCCGGGCACGGTGGCTCAAGCCTGTAATCCCAGCACTTTGGGAGGCCGAGGCGAGAGGATTGCCGAGCCCAGGGGTTCGAGACCAGCTTGGGCAATTTGATGAGACCTCGTCTCTACAGTGAATCAAAAAATTAGCCGGGCGTGGTGGCGCACGCCTGTAGTTCCAGCTATTCAGAAGGCTGAGGCGGAAGGATCGCCTGCCCAGCAGGTCCAGGCTGCGGTGGCCGTGAGTGTGCCACTACACTCCAGACGGGGCGACAGAGTGAGACTCTGACTCAAAAAAAAAAAAAAGCTCGTAGAAGCAAAGGAGAGCTTAACCTTTCCCCGCTTACCGTTTCTCTCAGCTTCTCACCCCATGGTTGCCCGTATTCTGTGCTTTCATTGTTAAGATGAACTGTCCATTTTCCTACTGGGTCGTTTTCATCAGCACTGACAAACATGCTTTAATATCACCCATTATTTAAAAAAAAAAAAAAAAAGGGCTGGGCGTGGTGACTCCCAGCACTTTTGGGAGGCCAAGGTGGAAGGATTACTTGAGACTAGGAGTTCAAGACCAGCCTGGGCAACATAGTGAGACCACATCTCTACAAAAAAAAAATTTTTTTTTTAAGTAGCTGGGCATGGTGGAACACCCTTGTAGTCCCAGCAACTTGGAAACTGAGGCAGAAGGATTACCTGAGTCCAGGAGGTCCAGACTGCAGTGAACTGCGATGGTGCCACTGCACTCCGGCCTGGACAACAGAGGAGACCCCAACTTAAAAAAAAAAAGTCATTCGATCTCACATCCCTCTCCAGCTTCTGCTACATTTCTCTGTACCCTTTATAGGAAAACTTCTCAAAGAAGTTACCTGTACTCGTGCTGTCTTGTCCGCTTAGCTCTTGAATGCACTCTGTTCTTTCACAGATACTTAACGCAAGCCTGTTATGTGCCAAGTATGGTTCTAGGCTATAACAGTGAACAGACAGACAAAAATCCCTATCCTTGTAGAATTTATACTTTAATGTGGGGAAAAATAATAAACAAAAACAATAAGTAAATTATACAGGCCATACAGCTCCTGTTTAAGGTTATTTTCTTCATCAATGTACCAGATCCCATCCTTTAGGCTAGATCTCATTTTTGCCTTCTGAAGGCAGTTTTCCTTCTGCGTCATCAATTTTTCTTTCTTGTTTTCTTTTCTCTTAGTTTTTTTTTTTTTCTTAATCATTCCCATCAGCATATAAACATGCTGGTATTTCTTCCATCTTAAACTTTCTTGACTTAATTTCCACCTCTAGCTATGCCTTATTTTTCTGTTCTCCTTATAGCAACACTTGTTCAAAGAGTTGTTGTTTATATTTGTACTTGCCTCTAATTCCTGTTTGTCAAGGGTCATCATGTTAAATTCGGTAGTCAGTTGTCATTGCTCATTTTACTTGCAAAATTTTGCAGTTTTGTCCAACAGCACTGAGCCATTATAACCTATAAATAATTTATGAAGAATATGTAAAGAAACTATAATTCAGTGCTTAGACACTCAGCTTCATATTAACTTTCTTGAAATACCAAGAATCACTACCTTCCACCTAATCAGCCTCCCCTACATCTTCAACCACTTCTCAGCATTCTCCCTCTACTTCTGTTTATGACTAAAGCTAGTGTCTTCCTCAAGTCACTGCCTTTATAAAGAAAATATAGGTTTGGTCTCAAGGTTAAAAACCAACATGACAGATGAGGTAGAAATACAGTCATAAAAGGAGTTCAGGGAAACAATAGCAGGCTTGTCAGGAAGAAAGAAAAACCAGAAAGAGAAAAATAAACTTTTGAGAAAATACAATAGATCACAAAATTCAAGATCTTAGTGAGGCTAAAGTACAGGTATCATGGCAGTGAGACTTTGAATGACCAGAGCTTAAGCTTAGAGCTTAAGATTTTAGAAGAGGGACTAGTAAACTCTGTGGTCTTGCCAAAGAACAGGGTTATATAGTAGACTAGAGGTGAAACCCTTTGGAATTGCAGGGCTCAGGGTTACGCACATAAATGTTTATTCATCCTAAATGGTCACAGGAACTTGTGAAGCCCTATGCCCAGTCACCATGGTCCTCAAATAAAAGAAGGGATGGCTTAAATCAAACAGCCACATGCTAAAAGTAGGCAGGTTGGAGGGTAATAGAGCCCTGATTTTTGAGCTTCAGATTTTTTTTTTCTTTTGTTTTTACATTAGGTAGAGGAACAGTGATTATGAAGCTGAAATCCTATGAGGGCTGGGCTATTTTGCTCACTCCTCATTCCAAGTAGCCAGAACTACAGGCACACATCACCACACCCAGCTAATTTTTTTATTTATTGTAGAGATGAGGGCTCCCCAAGTTGCCCAGGCTGGTCTTGAACCCGTGGGCTCAGGCAGTCCTCTCACCTTGGCCTC
>CAUYQG010229522.1:0-13761 GCA_963574415.1 Tarsius wallacei
GTCATGGTTTCTTATCCAGTTCGTCATTCTGTGATTCATTTAGTCCATTCACATTCATGCTGATTATTGGAATATTATTGTTTATCCCTGTCATGAGGTTCTAATAAAGTTTTTCCTTTGTTTGCTTGTTTTCTTTTGGCTTTGAAGTTAATGTATGTGTTTGTTTTCAAGTGTCTTGTTGTGCTGTATTCTCTGCTGATTCTGTGCTCTGCTGTTCTCTTGGGATGTGTGCAGTCAATCTTTTTCTTCTTTCTTCTGTGCTTAATATCTTCTTAAGTGTCTCCTGTAGAGCTGGTCTGGAAGCTGTGTCATTTCTTAGGGATTGGATGTCTGGGAAAGATTTTAATTCTCCGTCACTGATGAAGCTGAGCTTCGCTGGATAAGCAATTCTTGGTTTAAATTGTTTATCGATGAGGCCTTGAATATATGGCTCCAGTCCCTTGTTGCTTGTAGTTTTTCTGCTGATAGGTCTGCTGCTCTTCTGAATGGTTTTCCCAGGTAGGTAGTCTGACCTTTCTCTATTGCTGCCTTTAGAACTTTTTCTTTTGTGCCTACTCTGTGTAGGTGAATTATTATGTGTCTGGAGGTTGGTTTTCTGATTTGATGTCTTTTGGGGGTTCTCTGTATCTCTTGTACTTTGCTGGTCATATCTCTGGCAGGAAGGGGAAAGTTTTCCTGGATTACTTCCTGGAATACTTGCTCCAAGTTCTTCTCCATTTCCCTTTCCTCTTATGGGATACAAATCAGGCAAAGGTTTAGCCTCTTGATATAATCACACATCTCTTCTAGGCTTTGTTCTTTCTGCGTCTTATTTCTAAGTTTTTTACAGATCGCATTAATTCCATGTTCTTGTCTTCAAGTTCTGAGAGTCTTTCTTCAACTAGATTAATTCTACTTTTCATGCTTGCCATCTTCTTATTTATTTCCTAGATGAAATTTTTCATTGCCAAAATCTCTATTACAAGTTCTTTCAGTGTTGCATCTTGTCTTTCTTGAGTCCTATTCACTCTTTTCAACCATTCCCCAATCCCTGTCATATACTAGGGACAGTCTTTGGTGACTTCCATTGTTTGGGCATCAAAGTCTGATTTTTCAGGAGTTTTGTCTTTGGTACTCTTGAAATTGCCTGAGTTCTTCTTTTGGCTTTTCATCATTTGTGACAGATCTCTTGTTTTTCTCTTTAGTTCTGTTATTCAGTGTCAGTGGGAGAGGTTTTCCCTTCTGACATTTGCTCAGACCTTTATTCTTCCCTGATCCAGGCTGTGGATTTGTTTTATTATGAAATGGGATTGTGGATGGGAAGCTTTGCTGTCTCTTGTTGTTTTAAAAATTTGAATAAAGTGGGGATGGGGCGCTAAGAATCTGATACCTCTTGCAAATTAAAATGTTCACTTATTGTGGCATGTGTTCCCTGAGACCCACTCCCCACTACCACTTTGTATGATGATGCAAAGCAGAAACCAATGCAAAAGCAATTGAACACATACACACACTCCAATTCAAACTGGAATAACAACAAAGCAAAACAAATCAATCAGCAACAAAAATACCCCCAATAAAAGTAAACACACACATACATGCCTAGCACAAAGTGAACAGAGAAGAAAATCACAAAGACCGAAGCGGGGGGAAAGGGATTCAGGTTGAACCCTCACACATCTATTGACATTCCCCTTAAACCATAAAAAATGAATATAAAAAAGACCCAGAAGAACAAAAGAACAAAAACCAACAAGCACAACAAAATTAAAAGATGAATACTCAATCATTCACATACACACAAAAACAGAAAACAACAAAAGAAGAAATAAACAGAAAAAGAAAAGAAAAATAAAAAAAATTTGGGGGGGGATACAGATCACACCCTCACATACGCATTCATGCACAAAGAAAAAAATATTTTAAAAATAGATGAACTAACAAGCAAACAGTCAAACAAATTTTTTTAATTAAAAAATAATTGAAAATTTAACAAAACAAAACCAAAACCAAATGAACAAACAAAAAAACCTGCCCTCTTGTGGCAGGCTCTGTAATTATTCCTCTAATCAGGTCTCTCCTGCAGAGCCACCTCTTTCACTCTCTCCTCAGGGAAGGAAGCCGGGAAGGAGGAGGGGCAGTGGAGGTAGGTGGGGCTTCAGACCTTCCCTCCCACTTTCATATGGTCAGGGAGATCTCTGGTGGGGAAGTATGGGACTATCTCTTTCCCAGATATGTACTCTTTCTGGGGTGCCACAGTCAGGCCTATCCTGGAATAGGGTTCTTCTATTGCAACTGATGTCCAGACTGTGTCTGAGTTTGTCCCTCTCAGTTGTGGCCAAGATGTGTGGGTCTGACGTTCAGAGTTTGGGTCAGTCCTGGACTTACCACTGATCTCTTTGGAGTTCTTCCTCCTCCTTTTCTGGCCACACCCTTTGCCTACAGCTAGATCAGGGTAGGGGGTGGGGTGCCTGGAACTCAGCACTTGTCAGGTCCTCTGAAGTTTGTGCTCTCAGGATATTCTCTTTGGGCCATGATAAAGCCCTGAGTAGTTGATCCACCAGTCACAGAGATCAGCTCTGTTGGTGCATGATGGGCAAGTCAGAGCGCTTTCCTACCTCTCCTTCAATATGGTGATGGGGTGCCTCTCTTGTCCTCTTCGTGGGAACTTGCCCCTGGACTCCATCTGCAGCCCCTTCCACCAACCTGCAAGGTGCTGAAGTGATGAGGCAAAGCCCGGACCAATCTCTCTTCTGCTTCAACGTAGAGGGAGTGCCTGGGGCAATGGTGTCTCCATGCTGCTTTTCCAAAGGAAAACTTCTGTCCCTTTTGAAAAAACAATGGTGCTCCGTTTCTGAGACCCAGGAAAAGTCAGGGACAAAGTAGAGAAGCTGCAGCACCTGCTGTTGTACCAGGGTCCTGGCCACCCTCTCATGAGCCCCATTTAGACAGTCTCTCTCAGTGTTTTCTTGCCAGGGAGGATTTGTTGACTTAAAAAAAAAAAGAAAGAAAATAAAGAGCAAATGGTGCTCGGCTTTTCGTCCCTGGAATCGTTAGAGTCCAAGCCCAGATGATGTGGCTCCAGCTGCTGCACCAGGAGAGCCCTGGCCCCTAGCTCCCTAGCCCTCACTCAGTCAGCCACTCACACGCCCACTCGCTCACCAGCACATGCACAAAATTTTCCATACACTCACTCACACAGAGACTTGCATAGTCTAACTGGCTCGGCCACCATTTTCCCCTCGTCTCGCAATATTTCAAGTCTACTCTTCTAGTTATTTTGCAGTATACAATAAATTACTAACTATAGTTCTTCTGTTGTGCTATTGTTTACTGGAACTTATTCCTATTACCTAACTCTATGTTACCTATTAATCAATCCCTCTGTATTCCCTCTTTTCAAGACAGTTTCTGGTATCCGTAACCAACTTTTTATTCAGGGCCTTTATGGAATCAACATTTTAGCTCCAACATATGAGTGAAAACATGTAATATTAGTCTTTTTGTGGTTCTACCCATGTTGCTGCAAATGACAGAATTTCATTCTTTCTTTGGCTAAATAATATTCCATTGTGTATCTACGCCACATTTTCTGGTCATCTGTTGATGGACACTTAGGCTGATTTCATGTCTTGACTATTGTGAATAGTGCTGTATTAAACATGAGAGAGTATTTATCTCTTTGACATTCTGATTTCTTTTCTTTTGGATCTATATCTGCCAGTGGGATTGCTAAGTCAGATGATACTTCTATTTTTAGTTTGGAGAACCTCTATACTGTTTTTCAGAGTGGCTATAGTAATTTATATTCCATCAACAATACTGGAACAGTTCTTTTTCTTTACATTCTCACCAGCATTTGTTATTTTCTGTCTTTTTTAATGGCCATTTAAATAAGCATCGCAGTTTTGATTTGTACTTTCCTGATTAGTGATGTTAAACATTTTTTATATGCCTATTGGCCATTTTTTTCTTCTCCTTTTGAGAATTAAAGGTGATATTTGTTTATAATTTGAAAACATTTCTTAGAGCTAAAGAGAACTCTGAATTTTAGGGTGAAAATATACTATGAGGGAAAAATACTACAGTGTTATAGACTGAATTGCGTTTTCTTTCCAAAGTCATATGTTGAGATCTTTAGAATGTGAGTGTATGTGGAATTAAGGTCTTTAAATAAATTTTTAAGGTGTATTAGGTCATTGGTGTGGGCACAAATCCAGTATGACAGATGCCCTTATATGGAGAAGTGAGTAGATCAATCACAGACGGATGGCCATGTAAAAACACTAGGAAAAAAAATAAAAAACAAACCTGCCTTGAAGCTTGGACTTTTGGTATACAGAACTGTGAGGAAATAAACTTCTGTTGTTTGAGCCACCTACTTTATGGTCCTCTGTTACAAAACTACAAGAAACTACAGCAATACATATGAAATAAACAGATGTAAAAGACTGTTATTTGTACATGTAAATGAAGAATTTTTTATTGTTTACATCCAAGGACAAAGGATACATTTAAAAATGTATCCCAGTAAAATAAAATTAAGAGTACTACTATTAGATTGCACTCAGACTTCCCTTCTTAAATTTCTTCTTTTATTGCTTACAAAATACAAAAGGCAATAAAAAACAGTAGTGGTTATTTTTTTCCACTTTTAAGAAAAAGCAATTATTCCCATGACATTTTTGTTGCCATTAAGGCTCAGACATTAGGCCAAAGTTGGGGTCCTTTATAGCTATGGCAAAAATAGTATTTCTTAGAGCTTTCTTGAATTACTCCCCCTTTTTAAAGCTCCTTCCCCCAGATCAGCTTTTTCTTATTACGGGTACTTATCTGAGAAAAAGTGCATGCTTGTCTTAGAACTACCACCTTTCATAATATATCCCTTCACCTTACCTTATTTTATCGATATGAATAATTTTTATAAAGGAAAACTGTTCACCTCCTGAAGTGTATGCTTATATGTTTATTTTTGTATATACCATCCCAACACATAAAGGTACATACACACATGCATTTCAGGAGAGAGGACCTTGCTGTCTTCACATCATATATTTAATATTAGAAGTTCATTAAATGATGCTGTTATTTCACCTAGTACATTGAGAGAAAGAGTCTGCTATTTAAATCAAGATATTCATCTTTCCCTGGTTATAGCAAAATCAAGAGGTGTTTGGTCTTGGTCTTTGGTGAAATGAATAAATACATCTCAGTTCCCGCCAAAAAAATTGGAAAGGCTAAAAATATTTTTGTAGAATTTCCCCCTGATTCTTAGAGATTCCAGGGCATAGGAACTGGGTGATTTGAGTTTGTACAAGCTCCTCTAAGCCTCAATGCCCATCTCTTCTTATTACTGCATGGAAAATGCTGTCATCAGTGTGTCTTTTGTTTTAACAGAGATGTATTTCTTGAATGAAAGAAAGAAGGAAGGAAGGGAGGAAGGAAAGGAGGAAAGGAACAAAGAGGAGGAGAGATCATAAATAAAGAAAACCTGGAACCAGGAAAATAACATAAGCCTTGTTAGATTTGATTAAAATATTAAAAATATATATATTTTTTCAAAATTAGTTTTAAAATAGTAATATAATCTGATATTATTTAACATAATCTAATTCCCAGACTACAGAGAGAAATCTTCCTAAAAATGCATATATATTTGCATTTTTCCTGCTTAAAATTCCTCAGTGACTTCCATTGGTTTTCATAAAGTCCACATTTGTAACTCCTTGCAGGGATCTTTCTAGCAACTGCTTACTTAAAAATTCACGCTACATCTCTGCTAAAAGTTTCACCTTGGGACTGTAAAGTTGCTTTTCACCTATTTGGGAATTCTAAAACGTTTAGAAGAGTATTCTAGAATCCCGCATTTCAACAGATTAAATCGTACAATAAAGCAGAGGCTGTGAGGATGAAAAGAAGAAAATAACTCCGAGTTTCTCAAAGCTGCATACTGTTTTTCAGCCTGAATTTCAGCAGAATAATTATATATCCACTCATCATTGCTCTGGGCCATACTCAGCATGGCATTTTTCAGTGAGAGGGTTCAAATGTTTCAAAGACACCTAATACTTTCAAAATAGAGGTGACGAATGTGTGCAATTGTTCTCCAGCTATTTTGTGCACAGCAGTGTAAAATTTGAGGTAATCAAATCAGGAAACATAGCCTTAAAGCCATTTCCTCAGACTTATGGTCACACTGAAAGCAATATATTCCTGAATTCAACAGTGTGTATGTGTACATGATCTGAGGTTTCCTACACAGTTAACTGAATTGTTATCATATCACTGATCAGCTGCAGGCTCAGAGACCAAAGATGGGGGTAGCACTGTAGGAAGGCAGGCTTTATGAACAGCTGAAACAGTGAAAACTGTAATATGTAAGAGAAAATAGGACACATTTAATCTAAATCAGAAGTATTTTATATTTTATATAAAACTACGACTGGAGCTTCCCATTATACTGCTTTTAAGTGCTTGTGAGTATGAATAGAAATTAAAATATGCTTCTTATCTTTATTTTTATTTCTCTTTTCAGCATGAAAGGGCCGTAACTGGAAAAGGCTGTGTAAGTACCTAACTTTGCAGGTGTTTAGGCTGTTTACTGAGGTTACGAAAATAATAAGAATGAGACTTCTTTTACAACATTTTATGCAAGGATATCTATATATTTGAACTCAAATGTGGCACATTCCAAGAGTAAGTTCCCCCAGGAAGACTTTACCTTGTTTTCTTGCCAAACCAAAGGTGGTTGCACTCTGAATAATTTCAAATATGCCAAGATTTTAAAAGTGCACGGTTTTCAGCATTGCATTGAAAGAGCCTGTTGCAGTAAGATTTAGTACAGTTTTATTTCACAGTGTTCAAATCTTGCTTTGCGTTAAACAATTTAACCAGGGCAAATTATTTTTTAAAAAATCTGTTCACATTTGCGTTTTTCTAAATGTGTATCTCTAAAGTGTTTGCTTTATTTAAAAGGAGAGAAAAACAAGGCATATTGAAAATAGGAAATGTTGGTTATTCTAACAATGTATGGCGATCCCTTAAAATGTAAGGGCAAAAGTATCTTGGGGCCTTGCGGCAACTGGAGAATAATTATCTGTCTCTCTTCTTTCTGGGGCCATGTGGGCTAAATGCTCTGTTCTCTGCACTGTTTTATTTTATTCTCTCTGAAGGCGGCATACTCCCCTCATCTGTTTTCATAAGACTACTTATTGTTCTCTCCATAGATGGGCAGCCTTGCCTTTTGGGTTTACCTACACTTTTAGCTCTTCAGTTCAACAACTACGTTTCTCTGTCCCATTTCCAAAATTCCATTTAACAGAGTCCAGTTGGTCTTTCTTGGCTCAGTTCTCCATCTCTGGCTTAATCAGCTCTAGAATGATGCCAGTGTTATTTGAAATGCAATACAGTCCATCTAAGGCTATAATAGGGCAGGGGCTAATCAAGAAGGCATGCATAGAAACGACGTACTAGTATCTCTTTCACAAAACTTCTAATTTACTTAATTGAATACAGGGAAATTATATGAGTGAAACTTTTACTCGAAGGGCTGATATTATTAATCATAACTATTTGTTACTTATTTTTATTGGGTGTAGGCTGTGGTAGAAATTTGAAAGAAGTTTGATTATTTGCAACAGGATTTAGGTAAAATTTTTTTATTCAGCTGACAAATATTTGTTGATTAATTTACCAAACAATAATTGAAGCAATGAGAATCAACCAAGAATAAAAAAATGAGCAAAGATCAGTAAAGATAGAGATAAGATTTTTTGATGAAAAGTTAAATCAAGAGAGATATCAGAATGGGAATGCTATTCTTTCTGTTAACTTCCTATTACCTAGACCCCATGTTAGATTAAAAACTGTCCTTATGCTATATGTGACTTTATATAAATTTATAACATCTATCATAAATGTATGTTTCTTGTTAAAACTCAATCCTAGATTTTTAAAGTAAGATCTAAATTGCTATAGTATGTTATATTTTAGCTTGGTGTCACAATTTTTTAAAATAAAATATCTGTACCAAATATCAGGATTAAAACAGTAACCTATAATTGCATCCTTTCCTCTCCTATTTACCAAGATAACCTCAAATGAGTAACAGCAACATATTAGTTCTCATTGCTCAATTAAAAAACATTTAAGATAAGAAGTTAATTTGCTCTAGTTGAAAAAATTATAACACATTTAATACATAATTTATTAACGGATGATATACTGACTGAATTTAAAATAACCTAAAAAAAAGTCACCACGCTTACACTTAATAGTAATAAAATCTTAGATTATGTATTATTTTAATTATTGTTTTAAATTTCAATTATTTCAGGTCTCTGAGTGTTACATTATGTTCTTAATTTGTAAAACATGATAATGATTAATGTATTGTTCTTTAATGCAGAATACTTAACAAAATACATATTGAAAATTTTATATTTCCAATTTATGTTCTTTATAGTTTATGAATTTCATGAAAATGATTTTGTTCTGCTGAAGGGAGATTGAGATGTAGCATGCAGTCTCCTTATGGCTACAATCATACAGATTCAATTGCAGTTAAAATACTAATGTAACTATGAGAGTTAATTGAAAATTAGCCCATACCCTCTCCAAGTTATTATGATCCCCTGAAATAATGTAAAAAATGATATTGGCTTGTATATATTTCCTAAAGTAAAGACAACAAAATCCTCTAGCTCTGGACATGTCAACTGACTGATATGTATGTCTTCAATTCAAACATTTAATTGTTCATTGAATGCATCTTAGGACGAAAAAGAGATAGTTATTATGATTTAATGAAGAAAATAAGATCCGTCTAAAATATAAGTGCTCATGATTAAGATAATCAGTTTTAAAAGTTTGCCAGATATGAATTTTTCAATATCCATCATGTTTCTTGAAAATACTTAACACATCACAGGTTACTCACTTTAAATTAGCACTTTAAAGACTTAAATTTGAAAAGCTAACAATATACAATCTTAAAATAGCAACTCATGTTAAAGTTTAAGATGATGTAATATAAACCATAAAAATGTTAAGCAAGGGAAATACTACATCCTTGTAAAAATTCCATTTACATACACCCACATTGACACATTTGGATAAAGCTAAAAGTGTGATCTGGAGTAAGAATAGCTTCAAAACCACTGATATTTTAAGAAAGGTTATATTATTATATTTAAGAAAGGCTAGTATGTGGACTACAAAACATATGTGGAAGAGAAATATTGCTGTTAAACTTATCTGATTTTCGGTTTAGAGTACAGATTTGGGAAATTGTTCTCCACTTAAACACTATTTGAATGATTTGCAGATTTTTTTTTTTTTTTTTTTTTTGAGTTGAAGTCTCACTCTGTCACCCAGACTGGAGTACAGTGGCACACTCCCGGCCACTGCTGCTTCGCCCTGCTGGGCTCCAGCAATATTTCGCTTTAGCCTTCCAAGTAGCCAAAACTACAGGCACGCAGTACCATACCAGGCTAATTTTTTATTTATTATAGAGACAAGGTCTTGCCAAGTTGCCTAGGCAGGTCTCCAACCCACAGGCTCAGGCAATCCACTCGCCTTGGCCTCCCAAAATGCTGGGATTGTAGGCTGAGCCACCAAGCCCAGCCGATTTGCTGCTTTTTTAATGAAAAAAAGATTGAAATAAAATTTCTTATATCTGTAATGGTCCTCCATTACAAAGTCTTGATCCGAGTAGATTTCTATTAGGAGTGTTTTTGCTGTCTCATCTGTCCACTCCTTCACTCTCAGTCAATCATACATTTGGTGACACTTTGGGCCAATGGGAAAAATATATTGGTTTGAAAAAATGACAGAATTTCAAAGAAAAATAACCCATGACCTTAAAATATAAGATAGAAAGAAAATTGGTGGAGATTTAATCAGCCACAAAGTTCAAAGGCTATCTTATTCTATAATTGAGCTTAATTTAATTATTCTCTTTAACAGATGTACAGGGATATCTGAGCACTTTCTGGTAATGCTGCTTTGAATATTTGTAAGGAGAAAAAAAATTTTACACAAAAAATAAAACTGGTGTAATAGAAGGTCATGGAGTTTATAATCCACTGTGGCAATTTCCATAGCAATTTCACAGACAGAAATACTGTGTACTACCCAATATAACCTCTAGTATATATAAAGAGACAAACCTTTAATAAAGTAATCATTGTAATGCATCTTAAGCTAACACAGCTCTTTTGTTTTATTTGGGTTTCATGCTCTTTGAACAGCATGTTCAGAACCAGAATCTCATTGAATGAAGCTAAATTTTAAAAAATAATTTATAGTTTATGAAACCATATAGAGATTTAGGGATGCAAAATTTAGACATACTTGTATTAGTAATTAAGCTACTTATGCTGTATTTGGAATTTATTTTGTGAAGAATAGTGCCCTGAGCATAGTAGGTACTTAAAAAAAAATTGTGCAAAATTTACCAGTGTCTCCATTTATTTAATTAAGATTTTATTATTTTTGTACTTTCTTCACCCATAATTCAGGACTAGAGCAAGAGAAGGTGAGTTGTTTGATATGATTGTAAGTCTGAACACTTAGTCACCTTTATCATGGCCACACCTAAACCCCACACATGAAAATGAAGGTACATCTCTAAATTTTACTTACTGCATCAATATTTTATCTTCTGTGTAGCATCTGGGAAAAGTTTTAAAGAGGCTGATACAACAATTTTTTTTATTATTGTATTGCATTTTGTAAATGTTTATTATTTAAATTGCACAACTATAAAAGGTAATTATGATTATTATATGAAGACTTCTATTCCAGATTGTAATCACTTCTTTAGTCCTGTCAAGACAATATAAAGATAATGGTACTGAAATGTATATTAGCTATTGTTATTCATCAATTAAGTCGGAACAGCTAATGAAACATATAAATCAAACATTTATTAAACACTGTTCAGAAACATGAATAATAAGGCAACAGTCTCAAATATTATGTAGAAGGAAGCATTTAACTTATAGTTAAGAACAAATGAAACTAAGAAGAGAAAAGTCTTGGTGTGTGTGTGAAGGACAGCAAATAGTGACACTGGAACCACTGGATAAAACAGAAGTGAAAGTGAGACATATTATGGAGAATGGTAGAAACATCATGGCTGGTATTTTAGTTAATGAGGAACTACTATCATTTAATTATATTTATTTGGACAGATTGTACAGAAAGAAAAGAATCAGTGATGACTTCTTAGAATTGGACTTGATCAACTCAGAGTCTTAAAGGATTTTTAAAGATGCATACTTGTCCCATCGTGTCCTAATGGCTGAAGAATTCTACAAAGGCATTCTTATAACTACATCTTTCAAGATATTCCATCATAAACGTTTACACTGCGTGAACATAATGTGTATCTTTAGCCACCTATATTGTTATCAGTATAGGGAATAGGAGTTTCTGTAACTGGGTCATGACGAGTAACAAATCTGTATTTCAAATTTAGAAAAAAGACACTAGAGAAGGTATTCTCAGACTTGCAAAATGTAAAAACCCTACACACAGTGTGATCACCAACTGAGTGTGCCATGAAAAATAAATGATTGCAAATACTGAAAATATTGAGTATTTACTTTTCAATCACAAATGTATCTTTAATGCATACTTTGAATTACAGCTTAGGTTGTAGCTCTCAATGATCATCTGTTTCTTACTTTTTCCCTTTTATTTTGTCTTTGTTGTTTT
Organism: Tarsius wallacei; assembly: GCA_963574415.1. Lineage (NCBI taxonomy): Eukaryota > Metazoa > Chordata > Mammalia > Primates > Tarsiidae > Tarsius > Tarsius wallacei. Next base: position 11,701 of record CAUYQG010229522.1, read on the forward strand.
ATTTTATTTTACACATAACTAGAAAACCCTAATTTGCAATATAATTGAGAATGGGAATGACATGATCTTTTCTGTGGCTGTGCCACATAATTTTGAGTATTGTATCAATTCTTGACTTATAATTTAAAGAGTGATTTCTATTTGAAGAATTGTGCCTGTAAGTTTTCCATTTAAAGTTTTATCATTGCAAATCCCTCCCATCCAATTACATGTCTACTAAAGGCATGGTGTTATACTGAATTAGATCTTCATGAGGATAATAATTCCATGGAAATAGGCAAAAACTGCAGATCAGACTTGAATAATTAGTTTGTTTCATATTTACAGTTAAGACAATTAATAACAGAGTTTAATAATATTGATTAAAATAAACCTTGTGTGTAGCCTTTATATTGTGACAGCACACAATTTAAATAAAATTTATTCCTTTAACTATTGTTTGAATAAACAAAGGAGTTGCTCAAATGCTTGATGAATGAGGCAAGTATCACCATATATCTTAGCTGTTTTACTTTTTTCTTGCTCATTAATGTATGCAATGATATTCCCCAAATTGTGTGTTGAAATTGAACTTGAAAACTGGTTGCTTAGCATTTATCATCACACCAATGCTTGCAAATATCTCCCTGTATACATGTGAGAGATTTTAAAAAGTATAATTTGAAAGATGTGTTGCAAATTACCAATATTCTCTCCAGAGTGGTCGTAATAATTTATAATTTATGAGTGCATGAAATATTTTTTGATGTCTTCAGTAATATTTGATTTTTCCAATTCTTTTAAATTTGCTGTTAACAAGACCTAAAATAATATCATATTGTGTTTTGTTTTGTTTCTATTTCCAGACAACTATGAAGATTCTTATATTTTTCATGCCTATCAATGAGGCTTTTTGTTTTTAATTTGACACACAAATACACATTTATGTTTGTATATTATTTATATAATTATGCATTGAAATATTGTTTTCTAGGATGTGTATAGTATTTTAAGTTTGGTCATAACCTTTCAGAATCTTTATAAAGCTATATCAATATTCTAATATGCAGTCATGTTTTCCTTTGAAGTTTGTCTTTTCTTATGTCATGTATCTGAGAAAAGAAAAAAAAAGTTCTCCTTTAACATTAAGGAAGCCTTTAAGTTTGATGAGGTACCACTTGTTTATCTTATCTCTTAGGGCATGGGCATTTGGGGTTTTGATCAAGAATTGGTTACCAGTTCCAATTTCCATAAGGGTGTCTCTTGTGTTTTCTAAGGTTCTTATAGTTTGAGGTTTTACATGTAGGTCTTTGATCCATTTAGAGTTGATTTTTGTGTATGGTGATAGGCAGAGGTCTAGTTTCAATCTTCTGCAGGCAGTTAGCCAGTTTTCCCAGCACCACTTACTGAATAGCTTCTCATCTCCCCGGTGATTGTTGGTGTAGGCTTTGTCGCACATGAATTGGTCAAGAAATTGAGGTTTTGTTTCTGGAATCTCTATCCTGTTTCATTGATCCATATGCCTCTTCTTGTACCAATACCAGAATGTTTTGATTATTTAGCTTTATAGTAAAGTTTAAAGTCTGGAAGTGTGATCTCTCCCACTTTGTTTCTTTTGCTGAGGATTGTTTTGGCTATTCGTGGTCATTTATGTTTCCCTATGAATTTCTGTATTATCATTTCCAGGTCTGAGAAGAATGATGTTGATAATTTAATGGGTGTTGCATTGAATCTGTGGATTGCCTTTGGTAGGATGGACATCTTAACAATGTTGATTCTTCCTAGCCATGAGCATGTAATATTTTTCCATTTGTTGTGTCATCTCTGATTTATCTGAGCAGTGTTTTGTAGTTTTCATTGTAAAGGTCTTTCACTTATCTAGTTAGTGGGGAGACAGCCCACAGAATGGGAAAAAATATTTGCCGACAGTGTATCTGACAAAGACCTAATATCCAGGATCTACAAGGAACTCAAACATACTGAAAAGAAAAGAAAAAACCAGCCCCATTACAAAGTGGGCAAAAGATTTGAATAGACACTTCTCAAAAGAAGTCATATGTGCAGCAAACAGACACATGAAAA
>CAUYQG010229523.1:0-18736 GCA_963574415.1 Tarsius wallacei
GATTGACTGTCAGGGCCCTAAAATGTTAGTCTTTCAGGATTTTTCGAAATTCTTGAGTTGGTGTGACTGGAAATTGAACTGCCCTATGTGAGTGCTGGGAGGCTGGCTGTATTCAGGGTTTGAGGTATAATATAATTTGTGCGCTCCTAATTCTATATTGGATTTCCTGATGTGTGAGCTATTTTTTTTTTTTTTTTGAGTTGGAGTTTCACTTTGTCTCCCAGACTGGAGTACAGTGGCCGCTCCCGGCCACCGCAGCCTCGACCTGCTGGGCTCTGGCGATCCTTCCGCCTCAGCCTTCCAAGTAGCTGGAACTACAGGCGTGCGCTACCACACCCGGCTGATTTTTTGATTTATTGTAGAGATGAGGTCTCGCTTGCCCAGGCGGGTCTTGAACCCGCGGGCTCAGGCAATCCACTCACCTCAGCCTCCCAAAGGCACAGGATTACAGGCTGAGCCACCAAGCCCGGCTTATACACTGATTTTTATATCAGCAATCTTTCTAAACCTTGCTTTTAATTCTAATTATTTATCTATACATTCCTTTAAATTCCTAAACACAGAATTGTATCATTTGCAATTTTTTTTCCCTTTCCAATAATGTTAGTTGTTTACTGTACATGTCCTTTAATAGGTTAAGGAAGTTCCCTTCAAGTCATAGTTTGTGGGAGTTTTAATTACACTTGACTGTTGAATTTTACCAAATGCTTTCTCTGCATCTATTGATATAACCATGTGGATTCTCTTCTTTAGGCTGTTAACATGGTAGATAAGGTTGATTGGTTTTCAAATGTTGAACCAGCCATGCAGTCCCAGTACAAACTCCATTGGGTTATGATGTATTATCTTTTTTAAACATTGCTGGTTTCAACTTGCTAATATTTTGCTGAGGATTTTTGTATCTATGTTCATGACAGATACTGGTATGCAGTTTCCTTTTCCTGAACTTTCTTTATTTAATTTTGATATCAGGGTAATGCTAGCTTCATAAAATGAGTTGGGGAATGTTATTTTCTATTTTCTTAAAGAGATTGCTCTCCGTGCCTTTTACTCTCTTTTGTTTACTGAGGTTTTTATTTATTTATTTTTGGTTGGGAGAAAGATCTTTATTGGGAAATACTATTAACTTTCAGTGATAGCATCAAAATCAATCTCCACATATTACCTCTGTGGTCTACAGAGGAGGCTGATGAGGCTTTCCTTTGGGGTTTCTTCTGGTACTAGTCAATATGTGCTGTCAGTCAGAACTACAGTTTCTTTTCTTTCTTTTTTACATTAGAGACAGGGGTCTCGCTATGTTGCCCAGGCTGGTCTTGAACTCTTGGGCTCAGGCAATTCTCCCACCTTGGCTTCCCAAAGTGCTGGGATTACAGACATGAGCCACTGGGCCTAGTCTGAACTACAGTTTCTATGAGGTATAGGCTCTTTGGTGGCATAGCAGAACATAGAGGAATTTTTGACAGGTTAAAAGAGACAAAATTCTGAACTTGTGAGGTTTAAGTTACAATGTACAGAGTATCTTATAATAAATGTTTTAAAGCTTAAAACATAAAAATAACAAGTTCCCAGTAAAAATTTGTGGTAAGGTCTCATGTGGTGTGATGACAGAGGAATGGAACTGAATTTTACCAGCCACTCAGGAAACAAATGGTATCTTTTTCAGTGCACAAAAATTATGTTAGGATTCAGGTGAACCTGGAGGGAAATTTCAAACACATGTTTAACATTTTATCGATGACCCGGATGAGGATTTTGCAGGCAAGGGAAGGGACGACAGATTCAGGGACCTAAAGTCTGTCAAAAGACTAGATTGATTTACCTACAGTAAGGCATTTGGATCTAAAAATTGATTTCTCATCTAGAGAATGTGAAAAATATGACTTGGTAGCAATACAAAATGAACAAAGCTTCCAGGTCTGGTTGTTATACTGTTTCAAATTTTTCTTGTTAGTATTGCATGCCCACTGACATTCTAGAGACCAATTCAGTTTCTCAGCAAAGGGAACCTGATCTTTCTCCTCTGTTAGGAATGCCTTATACCCCCACAGTCCTACTCAGGTCTTGAGGCATATCCTGCCTAATGGGCCTCTTCTTCATCATTCCAGTTAGAATTCCTTTTTCTTGCTATACTTTCTCTCTATATTTTTTGCAACTTTATCATACAGATCAGTTTTTTGGTAATAAATTGAATGTATTTAAAGCATACAATTTTATCAGTTTTGACACATGTATATATCCCATGAAACTATCACTACAATCAAGAAAAACACTTTCATTGCCCCTGGAATTTCCTCATGCTCTTCTGTAATCTCTCCCTCCTTCCACTCCCATCCCTAGGCTACCACTGTCACTATAGATTAGTTTGCATTTTGGGGAAGTTTATATAAATGTAAACATATAGTATCTTCTCTTTTGTGCCTGTCTTCGTTCACTTAGTATCATGATTTTGAGTTTCATCTACACAGTTGCATATATCAATAGTTTGATCTTTTTTATTGCTGAGTGGCATTTCATTGTATGACTGTACCATAATTTATCTATTTACCTACTGAGGAAACTTTAAAAATTTACTGGCCACTGAGATTTAAATTTTGTCAGTAAAATTATATAAAAATTTTCCCCCCTGGAAGTTCCTTTGGTTCTTTTTCAAATCTGTTGTCATTTAAAAATTTTTTTGCTCCCTGAAGATATTTTACAAGCTTATTAGCAATGTTTTAAAACCTGGTAAGCCTAGTTTTAAACTCTTCATCTCTTAATTCTAATATATAAAGTAGGTTTGGGTTTGTTGCTGCTCTCTGTCATTTCTGTTGGATCTTGTTTGTTTCCTTCTTTGCCTGGTGATTTTGGCTTGTTGGTCACTGCCCTAGAAAACATTTATGTGGTGGGTTAGGGAGAAGTTAGGGGAATTAGGACAAAAGTATTCTCCTTCAGAGACTTTCTTTTTGTTTATACCAGATATCTAGGACTATTAGTAAAGAAAGGAGAAACTTCAAATTAAGTACATGGTTTGAGCTTCCCTGGCTGCCTCAGGCTATGTGTGCCTGGGTACAAACCCATTCAAGATGGACTGTTGGCCACAATTTTTCAGGGGAAGTTTGTCCCCCCTTTACTCTTTCTAGTCTTGTGCTTTGCTTAGTGACAAGGCAGCTTTCTTTACAGTCCCTTGGTGTTGAAGGGAAGGAAGGGCATGCCTATCCGTTTCTTCTTAACTTGGGGGGAATCACCTTTTGCATTCCTAACAATGAGGAAGGTCTCCTAACAGAGTCTGCAACTTGTACAGGCCTTAGATTTTAACCTGGGTTCTCTGGCACAGAAGCATTCAGTAATAGCAAATGCCTTCCTGGCAACATGGGCCAATTTGGTACTCCAGTATTCTGTTTATCACTCTGATTAAAGGCATTCATATAAAAGCTGGTCACTGAGCCCCCAACCTTTTCAGCTATTCGTTGCCTTCAAGATCTTTTTTTTTTAAAACATATATATTTTTTGCAGCACCTTCCATTTTTTTCAGCAGGAGGATTGATCCAAATAACCTAGCCCACCATTACAGGAAATAGGAAGCAAATTTGCTTGTTGCACTGCCATTTTTCATTTGCCTCCTGAGGACTCAGAGTTCTAGATATCAGTGAAACATGATTTATATAGATGATATGACTAGGGAAAATGGGTTTGTAACCTACATTATTTTCAATAAATGATCATAATATATGGCGACATTCAAGAAGACATTTTGTAAAATGTAATTATCAGCGACAATATAATAGCACCACGATCAAGATGACTTAGAAATTGCTTCCCTCCGTCTTATGCTTAAACTATTTCTCGAAGATCTGACTGAAAGAATGCCAGATGGAAGGCTGCTGCTTCTCTAACTGGGCTCAGGTTTCCTCATGTGTAAAATGATGGCATCTGAAATCCTCATCAGCTCCAACATTCTAAATTTAAGAATATTTTTGGGAAACATGAGATAGCTGAAAGAGGCTATCAGGCAAAAGAGATTAACTGAGAAATCACTTAATTAGTGAGAAAAATGGGTGAAAAAGTAGTCAGAAATGTGTATAGACTCAATGTCTTTGGTGTCATTTAGCTAGCTAGGTTCAAGTATTTTCAGGGTGGGGTACTGGCAAAATGCCTGGTTGTTGCTATTTTTTGTTCCATGAAACAAAACCCAGACATTAGGCTATCTCTTTTGCACTAGATATACTCTGGTATATTGCCCAAGTACCAACAAAGGTCAGACCATCAACATTTTTCCAGAAAAAGTTCAACTAAGCCAACTATAGCAATAACGACAGAAATAGATTTTATTGAAATATATAGTGGTTTGTGACTCCTATTCTCTCAGTTAAAAACAGTGTCTAAAAACCCTGTATGACTTTAGTCTGTTTTCAGAGCTTAAACTTTCTAGCAGAAAAGGCACTTTTAAAGAACTGTCAAGGTAAAGAAGGAAACTTCTGAGTGCCCTTTTCTTCTAATGATGAAACACATTTTATCTTCAAATACCCTGAGTGCCACTGAATCACAGCATCTGAGTTTTTTGCTGGTGGGGTGATGGGATGGGCATGAAAGCACGTAGAGGGACAAAGAGAAGGTACCTTTAAAAAATGCCATTCTAAAAGGACTGCAACATCATATAGGAGTGGAAGGCTCTGCTGTGAGACCATGACTTGACTTGAGACCAGACCTTCCTTCCCTTGCATGTAAAAGGAAGCCATGACTCCATAACTAGGATCTCACTGGATGCAGAGGATTTTGAATTCTTAGATGACTACTTTGAATTTTGTTTGACTAATAAAGCCAAACAGACATAAAAGAATATATCAAACAAATTTTGCTCTATAAAATCATATAAAGTTGAGAAATAGATGGGCAATGCTTTGTCTTTATTACAAAATAAAGCAAAACAATAAAAACATACCATTCCTGAAGTTCAGGAGAGGGAATGAGACCTGCAGTTCCATTTTTTGAGTTTTCCAGTTTACCCTGCCACCAATTGTGATCATCCTTACTAATAATTTGGATGATGTCACCAACTCTGAATCGAATGCCAGCTTCTTTGCAGGGGATGAGGTCATCCTTGGCTGGATCATATTCAAATTGTGCTCTTACATAGATCTATAAAACAGGAGTTTGTAAGAAAGGATGCCATAGTGATGTGAAAAAAAAAATAGTTAGCTCTAATCTCATAGCCACACACCAACATTTACAATACAAACAGGACATCAGATGATGAAAGCAAAAATGATGCATGGAAATATTACACAAAAAAGTTCTACCACTAGAAACAATGTACTACCTTTGGTGTGTACAGGTACAAAACTTTGCTGTTTTATTTGGAAGGAACACTTGGAATACTTGTTTAATAAAAATAAAGACTTAATTTATGCTTTTACTATAACAAAATAAGCATATAATTATAGAAAATTATGCTTACCATTATTTATTTTATTTTAACTATTTATTTATTTGTTTGTTTATTTATTTATTTATATATTTATTGTCAGAGTCTCACTCTGTTGCAGGAGTGCAGTAGCATGCTCATGGCTACTGTAGCCTCAACCTGCTGGGCTCAGGCAATCCTTCTGCCTCAGCCTTCAAAGTATCTGGAATTACAGGCATGTGCTGCCATGCCCAGCTAATTTTTAAATTTTATTGTAGAGATGAGGTCTTGCCAAGTTGCCCAGGCTGGTCTTGAATCTCTGGATGCAGGCAATCCTCTCACCTCTGCCTCCCAAAGTGTTGGGATTACAGGTGTGAGACACCACACCTGATCCTTATATTTTAAACCTGCATTGGTTATGTTGGCATTATGGATAAGTTGTCATGACCGTGTGTCAGCCTTTAAGTCATAAATACTAGCAGTCAGGATAAGTTTTAACTGTAAAGCAGCACACGATATAAAATTAGCAAGAACTCTGGGTTGGTACCTTGCTGTAAAATACCTACATGACAACTGGCTGTGTGTGTACACACTGCTGATAAGCTCAAATGCAGCTCAAACAATTTTTAAGAAAAGTCTAAAAATAGTTTTTCTTTTTAAAGGGATTTAGTTTTTATGTCTATATTTTGCTCTTCTGAGAGAATAAAAATAAATTTGAACTCTAACTTTCCCAGTGTAACACTTGGAATCAGCACAGAGCTTAAAGACATGCATAGTTCAAGGCTCTGAGTTTTATGATATGCAAGTATACTTAGAAACAGATTAACATTCAAGGGGTTATCATAAGGTAGCAATTTATGAATTACTGGATTTCTAAATGCTTTAAAATAAAGTACTCTATATTAGATGTTGCAACAATTATTCGGTCTTTGGACAAAACTATGGGTGAAGTCTATCAGGTGCTAAGTTTTACGTATCATAACTCTAAATAGGATTATATTTTGCACCACATTTCAAGATAAAAATCCCATAAAAATTCTATCTTTTGAAATTAAATTTAAATATTAATGTTTAAGTCACTGTAAAACCAACCTGAAGGCTTTGGAAACACTGCGATTTTTCTGTTTATTTTCAGTAATCCAGCCTATAAAATTAACACATCTCTGCATTTGTACCTACAATCTATACCTTTAAAGTGCTGGCAGTTTGAAATTTACTTGCTAGTGTTAGGCAGCACTTAGCTTTTCATGTTTGAACTAACACAGGCATATCAGGATTTAAAGCCAAGATATTTTTTTTCTTATTTTTCATTGAAAATGGCTTTCAGAAATAAACATGCAAATACAAATTTAAGAAAAAGCTTTCAACTTCAGAAAGTTATTGCTTAGAAATGTTCATCAGCATGTACCTTTTAGTTAGAATTCTAAGAATTTTATAATCTTTAAAATTCTTTTCCATCCCAGAGGCAGGCCCATAAGACCCCGAAGGCTGAATTCTTAACCATCAACACAAAATTATCAGGTTGAAATTACAATAACCATCACAGCTACAAAGATGTGAGGAAAAAAATCTTTATAGAGAATTAGTCATGTGTAATGTGTTAAAATGAAATGGTACAAGCTCTCAACGCTCAAATGTTATGGTCCAAAATGCAGACATTATGGGATGGAAAGGGTTAATAAAGGATTGGCTATTAGCAGCTCAGTTTAGAGAAATTTCTATAGAGGATATCTATTCACCTGTCGTCCTTTTGGTTGGGTAGTTGATGGCAAGTCCTGTAGAATAAAGCCAACCCAGGAGAAAAATTTTCATTTACTTTTCAAGAGTACATGGTAATTTGTGTGTTCTGTTACAATATGGTTAAAAAAATGAGCTAGATTTAAGTTGTAAAGAGATAATAAACATTATTCCATTTCTCAGAAATGTTGAGTTATCAAAAAAATCAAACCCAGGCCATTTAGCAGCAAGCCGAAGAAAGCAGGTAAGTTTAAGCAGAGAGAAAATGTGTTCTTAAGAAACAACTCAGCATCTTCAACACAAAAGCCACTGCGAGTGAAATAGCCTATTTTTAAAAAAAAACCAAAATAAAAAGAGCTGTTGCCCTTTTCAACTTAGTCACTGCAACCATTTAGATTTTGAAAAAGTCAATGGCTATATGGCTTTTCACCATCTTAAAGGTGAAATTAAATAACAATTAAATATTAATTGTTATAAATGAATTCTTTTGGTAGCTTATTTTAAAGTTGAAAATAAAGTCACAGAGCACTTTTTTTCATAATTTCTCTTACTGATATACTTAAAATATCATTGCATTTGAGATGATCACTAAATTATTTACAATTTTACCTGATAAAAAAGTTGATATATTTTTAAAGGGCAAATTAAGAGTCAGGATAGAAGAATACTGCTGCACTATTGGAACTCTCAATAATTTCAACTGGGTGATACACAGCAGTATCAGCAACTTACAGAAGATCTGATTACCCCAAAATATTGCAAACCTGCACCTATAAGTGCTTCTATTTGTTTAAGTAAATTAAAAACAATTTCAAAATGGATAGTTCTTAAAAAAAGTAAAATTCCAAGTTTAAGTCAAATATAAAGTACTTTGTGTTAAAGATGTGATAACAGCGTGGCTTAAGTGCAGTTTGAAGCCAGTTCCTTTGCTTTTCATATCCAGGCAAGGCTTATAATTCACAAAAATATGTGCACGTACCACAATAACAGAGGGCACACCAATTCGTAAACTTAGATAGCGGAAACTAAAACATGTTGCTGATATCACTCCGAATAGAAAACTACAAAGCCCAAGAACACCCAAATGCCTACTCTGTAAAATCCTTACATTTCTTTATCTTTCTCAAATTAAAAATGCTTTTAGAAATTTAAACAATTTTCATCTTTTGCATAGATTTGAGCAAAGTCATATATACTAGTGGGGTGGCATAGACATATTTTTAGAATGACCAAAGCAGTCTTGTACTACATTTCTTCAAATTTAACTCATGAAAGGGATTTTTAATGAGAAGGAAATGTTGAAAAGATTTTCCAGGAGTAAAGTTCATTGTAGCTGTAGTAGCCTTGTATATCGGCAGAAGACAGTATTTCCACTGAACACATGTAACTAAGAACACTCATGGCAGGTGAGCACCAACAAAATTGTCACACTTTGCTGTGTGGAGCTAGAGTTCTTACCGAAACAGAATTGTTAGTGCTGCTATGACCATTAGCTGGGGACTGTCTGGAAGTGGAGGGGGAATCTCTCTGAAATAAGACACAAGGTTCATTAACACAGACACCAGCACAGAAACACAGAGATATTTACATCAACAGTTACAACCACAGTCTGACAACCATTTCCTTTGAGGTTTGAGCTGTAAAGGTGCCATACTAACTTACTTGCATTATTTCACAGAAGTATGAAAAGAAATTGCAGTTTGAAGAGTCAAATACTGTGATGACCGTGTCATTCATTAATCATTTCTTTCCTGTCTCTAGCATTCTATGACCTCTGCTTTCTTTTAATAAGACCCAGAAGAGCGACTTGCTATTCCCTATCAAGTATCATAAAACAACAAATATTATCATAAAATTATTGTGGTGAAGGTCCCAACTGTCTAATTTTATTAAAGATTAGGTTTGAAAAGTATTTAATAATTTTTGGGTACTCAGTGTCAAGAAATTACTAAATGACTCAATATTTTTTGGACTCAATTTGAAGAGAAACAAACCTAAGAAAAAGATTTCACATATTGTAATCATCTTAGAATCAGTCTAGAATGTTAATTAAAAAAGGTAAAAGAGATGTTCATATCAGAAAAGAACTTATTCCTTAATCATTTTAGCAGGTTGATTAAAACAATAATCTCGAGTCTATATTATACTTCTGGCAAAGATCCCAGGAGCCACAGCCACTTTCCCTATATCCACGTTCCTTGATTGCACTCTCTCGACTATTCTACACGCTCAAAATCGTTTCCAGGCTCCATTCCCTTAGTGTCCAGATCAACTTTAACTATAAGAACAAGAAAGAAAATAAGTACTTTTTTCATTTTACTTCTGCAGAGTTCTTTTACGCCTTTGAAATGTGCATGTCTGCTCAAAAGATATTTGCTTTTGCTAGATGATTTAAAGACAATTTTTGGAACTCGTTAGCCTTAAAGGTACTGGGATCCCTTAGAGGAGCATTCTTAAATGTTAGTAAGCAAGACTGATCCCCAGGTGCCACCCTCAGAGACTCAAGTCAGTAGGGCCAGGGTGGGGGCCAGGGTCTACTCTTGAACCAAGGGCCTGGGAGAGATACAAATGCAGGTGGCCAGAGAGCTTTTTTTTTTTCTCTCTGAAGTATTAGCTGGGAAGAGTCCAACCACAGGCTTGAATTCTGCCAGGTCACAGGAGGGTCAAAAAGCATGGAGGTGGGGCTAGGAGGGGAGTATCATTATTTTTTTCTACTATTCAAAGGTGATAAAGGTAAGAGGGGGGGTTCCTTTTATTCAAGAACATAGAATTTATAGGCACAATACTGGTTCCACCCCACAACTAGTTCAGCCACTTAAAAAACAAGAGAAACTTATGTTATAGTAATAGCTAAAAGTACCTTCTGGTTAGTTAGCCAAAAAAGACAAAAATTAGTTGTATTTACTATATTCCTTCAACAGACGAGAAATGGTATGAGAAACATCTGTAACTTTGAAGTATTACAATTATTTTCATAAAATGTTATGTGTGACATTCTCTCTTTTATAGCAAGGTCTGTGCTCTAGGTAATACATTTCAATATTCTGAATCCTAGAGCAGAAGCAATTCTGCATTTTCTTTTGAAATATACTATTAATTGAAGTTCCATAAGAAGCCACCAAGAGGAGCTCAAGATCTGATATAACAGACACCCCAATTGTCATGGCTCACTTAAACTTCACAGAACTACAAATTCTTCAATAGGTTTAGAAAGAAACACAAAGCCTCTGATTTTTCTAACGAAATTTACAGCATCACTAGAGACTGGAAGAAGTATTACGATTTCTCCCTCAAATTCTCTTAAGTACAAAATCTAATAAGTTACCTGTCAGTCTTAAAAAGTAACTTTATGAAATGTGTACTTCGTGTTGATGTACACATACTTGGAAGAGGCACATAAAGAACAAGCTTCAATAAGTAATATTCAAGCTGTATGTGCTATGACAAAAGAATAACACCATTTATGCCAGTTTATATTTCCTATAAAAAGAATAGATTTTTGAATCTCATTTAGTAACCAACATAAAACTGAATAATACAGGTTGGAAGAAATATTTCTATAGGATAAACCTGTTTTAACAAAGAGACTTTGGGGTTGTATTGCTCTAGAAAACTTATTTGTTTACAAATCACATAACATTCCAAATTTAAACAATTTTACAAAAGGTTAGGTCAATTATCAATTCATCACAGACTTAACTTCCATCTAGAAACTTGTCACAATTATTTAGATAACTCTATCTCAACATAAATATATCAATTCACTTCTCAGATTCTTGGAAAGAAGAACTATCTGTGTGATTTCTTAACAAGGGAAGTGAATGTACTTCCTGGAAATATTGCAATTATGATTTTTTTCCTCAGAGACATCATTTTTTTCTTTATTTAGCCTTATGTCATTATGTGTAACTTTTCTAGATTTTGCTTAGATTTCAGCCTGCAAAAAGCTCAAGTGCTGAGGAGACCCACATGGAAGCAGAGCTGAGTAGGTGAATGGGACCTACCCTGTTCCGTTATCTTTGTTGTAAAATTGGTGTGCAGTGATCTAACAGCACAGGCAGAAACAATTTCCCAGAAAGCAAAAACATTCAGCCATCAGCAGACAGTTAGTTAAGAACTCAGAGGAGATGGGGGTGGTTTGTTAGAGTCATTACCTCACAGGATGAAGACTGAGTACGGTAACTTGGCACGATCTTGAAAGTAATACTCCCCCGCATTTCTCTCTGGAGGGGAAAAAAAAAAAGGAGAGATCTCTTACAAACAAATGTTGCACACAAAACCATGTATAAACTACTCAGAATATGTGGGGCAATTAGCGCAAGCCACCTGAGAGCACATAGCACCAAAATGAAACTTAGTTATGAAGTAGGGACTATGCATGCTAACAGTAGCAGAAATTCCTGGGAAAAACCCAGCAAGGTCAAGGCTGATTGCCTTGTTTATACAGTAGTGGCCTCACAGATCTCTGATGGTTACCTTTTTATGAATACAAAATTCTCTAAGAATCATGCCTTTTAAAAGTGAATATACGTAGAACTAGACAACAGACTAAGTAATTACATAAAAATTATATTTAGTATACTACATTATGATAGTATATTCTATAAAATTTACTTTATGCTTATTAATTTTGGCTTTATTTTTATATTGTGGTGAATCTGTGGTGCTCATTTCATACTTCATCGGTATTCATAATGTGGGAGACACTAATTGCAGTAGAAAGAGAGACCAGAGGTTCAAAACACCCCTGTCTGCTCTCTATGACAACGAACACAGGCAAGGGCCTGTCATTTTGCTTTTTAAAAAAAAAAAAATTCATAGCTTAATTTGAACACAGAATATGGATTTGTATAGTAAAAAAAATGGCCTGGTCTACTGTGACTTTCCTCCTCTCTGTGCAATAGAGAAATACACTACAGCTGGCTATGACTCAGCTAAACAGGAAAGAGGGTTCTGACATTGCTGATTTCAGGAGAAATGAGGTCAATGAGAAACTAGTTCACATGTATAAACACCAAAAAGGTTTTCTTTAAACATCTGCTCAGTAAGAACCAGGAGACAAAAGTTGAAAGGGAAGTGTTAAAGCCCACACTGCTAAAGACAGGCAAAGTATTTCTAAACTCTACTATATATATATATATATATAAACGTTTTCCTAGCTGTCAGTTTTATGAATGTTATATATGTTCAAGTCCACACAATTATGGCACCAGAAATACTCCAATTACAAAAGAGTATCCTTCATTTGTATATTAAAAAAACAAGGTAACAAACAAAATCAATTTTGGAAAAAGAAAAACTTTCAATTACGTACAAGCATTTTTTGCAGCTGTTCCACTGTTTGGTTAGCTACACTGATGCCATTAATTTCCCGAATTTCATCACCAACATGAAGTGTACCTAAGAAATTACACAAAATTATAAACATGAAATTATATATGTTTTTGTAGTAATAAAATCCAGAGGCAGCAATGTAATTTAAACAATTAAGTTGAACATTGAGGGCCAATATTTCAGAAACAGATACAAGTTTGGCTGCACCAGAATCATTTAACTCATATAGTAAACTCACCAAATAGACACATCTACTTGTGGAAGGCACAGTTTTGATGGATGGCCACGGAAATCTATTTATTTTTCTGAGAGAGGTGGTGTGTACAGTGGTTTAAAAGTATGGTTTCTGATCTAGATGGTCTGGGTTCAAATCCCAGTTTCCTTACTTGCTAGCTTTAAGATTTCAGTAAGTTACCAAAACTCTCCATGCCTCAGTTTTCACATTTGTAAAATGGAGATGAAAACAGGACCCATTTTATAGGATTATTTTGAGGGCTAAAAAAAGTTAAGATGTGTAGAAGGCTTAGACCTGTTCTTGGTACCATGTCAGTGTTTGCTGCTCTTATTATATACCAGATGCAAAACAAAGGTTGTCAACTTCCCAAGAGTTGTGATATGATAATATCTACACAGCACTAAATTTGTACTAAACATAATTTCATCTTTATAATAATTTGGTAAGCATGTCAGCATCCTGTAATACTTCAACCAGGAAAAGTGACCAAGAACCAATGCTCAGAATGTTATTTATAATTTTGCTTCCTTACTTATACATTGTGACACATTTATACATTATAATTTTGCTTCCTTACTTATACATTGTGTGGCTTCATTACAAAAAGCTCACTGCATCCTGCATCTTCTAGAGGTACATACTAAAATACAAATAAATAAAATGAAAAAAAGTGCCTGGGGTTTGTTTCAGAAAATCCGGGGGGGGGGGGGCGGGGGGAGGGGGATGAACAGTAGAGCAAACAGAAATAAAGCTAGTGTGGCCATGAGTCAACAATAATTATGGGTAGGTTATGGGTATGCAGAAGATCACTGCAGTATGCTGTCTACTTTTCTCTACTTGAACTTACTGTACTATTTTCCACATGTATGTTTAAAAATTAACATAATAGAAACAAAACAAAAGTCAGGGGACTTTTGCTTCTAACACAACTGACCAGGCACTCAGAGACTTTCTCACAATTATATTCTGCTTAGAGCATGCCTCTTCAAGTGTTACAGGTCTCATAAAAGGAGTACAAATCTCTAAGAACACTTCCTACTTTCATCCCCACCCTCCCCTCCATACTAAAGAACCTTGTGAGCTGGATCCAGAGCAGTGACAAACTAAGGGTGGAGTGGACTAGTAGGAAAAGTAAATGCCAGAGTAGCAATGTATGTTAGCTGGACTCTGAGCCTTGGACCAACAGTAAGGTAAAGAAGCTGAGCCTAGGATTCTATAGAGACCTAAGATAAGACCCAGACCAGTGACACCCCACGGTAACTGGCAGAACAAGGAACAGACCCTCTCTGAAGGAAAGTATTCCTAGTTTAGACCCACAGGACTTTCACTAATTAGAACAAGCAAGGAGTTCACAATCAAAGATCACCAAATATGTACTAAGGTAAACCACCATATGTGAGAGCCACCAGAAACAGCACAAGCAGATTTAGATTCTAAAGGATGAGAAATATTGGAATGGTCAGATACAGAATATAAAATAGCTGTATGTTAAATATTAGAAAGAAATTAAAATAACTTAATTGCAAGGATGAACATGCAATAAGAGACTATTAGATAAGAGCATACAGGTCTGAAAACTGAAATAAAAACAAATGACTAGTACTTTTGAAAAGAAAAAAATTAACTGATGATATAAGTTAGTGAATGGATGAGTTAAACAGGTGTTTAGATACAGACGAAGAGAGTTTTAGTGAACTGGAAGATATAACCAAAAAAATTTATCTAGAATGCATGTCAGAGAAATAAGGAAATAAGGAAACAGGAAATAAAGAGAATATATGAAAAAGGTCTTAAGGGAAATGGGAGGAATGTATAACAGTAATGTAACTGGAGTTCAGAAAGAGAATAGAAAGATGGAGAAGAGGCAATGTTTGAAGGAATAATGGTTGTAAATTTTCCTGAGTTGATGAAAACATGATTACACAGATCCAGGAAGAACAGGATAAATAAAACAGGATAAATAAAAATAAATCCATGCTGAGAGGTAGTAAAACTGTAGAACATAAAAGATGAAGATCTCAAAACATCCAGAGAGAAAGGATAGATTGCCTACAAAGCAAGGGCAATTGGAGTAACATCAGATTTCTCAATATCAAACAATGCTCCCCAAAGGATTGTCTGAGATGCAAGAAGGAATGGTGAGCTAATAAAATCATAAACATTTATACAAATCTAACAAAAAGGGCCATATATTTTAACATCAATTTCAAATTTGTAGATTTAAAACAGGACTGCAACTGGATAAGAAGAGTATGTAAATCAGAAGGAGGATGATCAAATTTAGTGTTCTAACATCTTTGTATTGGTTGGAAGTGGGATTAAGATACTGTTTAACTTTGAGGCTGGGTACAGAGGCTCATGCCTGTAATCCCAGCTCCTTGGGAGGCTGAGGTGGGAGGACTGTTTGAGTTCAGGAGTTTGCAACCAGCCTAGGCAGCATAGTGAGACCTTGTCTCTACAAAAAATAAAAAATTTAGCTGGGCATGGTACCTGGTACCTGTAGTTCCAGCTACCTGGGAGGCTGAGGTGAGTGGATTGCCTGAGTCCGTGGGTTTGAGTCCTGCCCGGGCAACTTGGCAAGACTTTGTCTCTACAATAAATAAAAAATTAGCTGGGCATGGTAGCACATGCCTGTAGTTCTGGCTGCTTGGAAGGCTGAGGTGGAACGATCGCCTGAGCTCAGCAGGTTGAGGCTGCAGTGGCTGTGAGCATGCTACTGCACTCCAGCCTGGGTGACAGAGTGAGACTCTAACTCAAAAAAAAAGGTACTATTTAACTTTAGTTATTCAAAGCTAAATATGTCTTTGGAAGACAGTGTGGTGATTTCCTAAAGAACTAGAAATTGACCTTCCATATGACCCAGCAATTCCCCTACTGGGAATATACCCAGAGGAACTCAAATCATTCTACAAAAAAGATACCTGCACACGTATGTTTGTTGCAGCACTATTCACAATAGCAAAAACATGGAACCAACCATATTACCCATCAATGGTGGACTGCATAAAAAAAAATGTGGTACATATACACAATGGAATATTATGCAGCCATAAAGAGGGACAAACATATGGACTTCGCAGCAACTTGGATGGATTTAGAGTTGATCATACTCAGTGATCTATTACAGAAACAAAGAACAGAGTACCATATGTACTAACTCATAAGCGGACCTTGAACAATTGTAATACTATAAGAAAGAGATTGGTAGTAGTGGGAAACTGTCAGGGGATGGGGGGTGGGATTGGCAGTTGAGGGAAACTGCTAGGGGAGGGAGGGGCATACCTCATCAACAAGGGTACCTGCATAATCAATGTTTGTATACCTAACCTTGAATTGTACCCTACATCTTTATAATAATAAAAAAAGATATTCAAATCTAAAAAAACCCCCAAAGTTAAATATGAATGATAAAATTTCAAAGTAACCATTAAAAGAACAGAAATAAGGTACTGAAATTCTAAATTACCAGTGGGAGAGAAACAGAACAATAACAACAACAAAAAACAAAAATGAACAAGAAAGTTCATTAAAAACAATAAAAATAAATAAAAAAGCAAAACAGTAGAAATCATCACAATAAATATTAATGGACTAATCCACTAAAAGACAGAGATCATCAGAGTGCATTAAAAAATGAAACACTGAGCTTTAGAAATGTTTAAAAGAGACACACTAAAGCATACAGGCACAGAATGACTGGAAATAAAAGAATGGAAGAAGACATGCTAGCAAATACTGAAATAAAGCTGGAACAACTATATTAATGTTGTATAAAGTAGGTATTAAGTAGAAAATATTATTAAGGGTAAAAATGGTCACTAGGCACTTTTATGGACCTAATAAACAGCTTCAGATATGAGGGAACTTCCTTAGCCCTAATAAAAGGTATGTACTAAAGGTCTAAATATTCTTAAAATGGGAGAAACAATGGAAAAATTCCTTTTAAAAACAGGAATAGGACAAGCATATCTACTACACCACTCCTATTAAAGACTGCAGGTCCTAGCCAGTACAGTAATATAGCAAATTATTAAAAATAGCAAACAAAAAATCTATACTGGAACCTAAAACTGAACATCTTCCTGTGTGGGAGTACTACACACATCTATGCCTATAAAGATTCCCCAAAAGCAGCAATAATGCCAAACACCATTTTGTGTATACACAGTGGTCTCCTTTTATTCTCGAGGATAATACGACACTAAACTGCTTAGAGTGTTACTTCTTACTCTCTAGGGGTAAGGAAAGAAGTGTTAAGTACAAAAATAACCCTATCTCAAAGAAAGGAAGTCTGCCAGGAGAATTATTTTTGGAACATCCTCTCATTACTAGTGCACATAACTCAGTCCTTTCAAAGAAAAGCCTAAATCGACATGTCTAAACGCTACCCATCTTTGAGAGCTAACTGAAGTTCTACTTTCTTAACAAAAATCATTCTTCATCTACTTCAGTTTTTAGCATCCACAGAATTTACTTTCTTAATAGCAGGTATTAAGAATTTAATAATCGATTTGACATCTCTTATCTTACCATTTAACTTTTGTATTAAACTAACTCATGTCATGATGCTAACTTATAAATAGCATATGCCATTCCTGAATGAATGAGAGAGCAATTCTTAAACTGCTATCTAGTTTATATCTTGCATTCCAGAATAAATGTCTCCCCTACATCCTCAGGCCCTATGTGATATTTTGCATTATGTTTCACGGTCTCTAAATAAGTCATGATCTAACATTGATCTAACAATACCCTCCCTTCATAATCTTCCTGCAGGAGCACGTGCAGATAATAAGAACAAATAGAGGCCAATAGTGATTAAAGTAAAAAAAGATAACTTAAACAGATCCTTTTTATGGATTGTAAGAAACACCAACTTAAACAGATCCTTTTTATGGATTGTAAGAAACACTTTCTTAGCCAAGGCATAGTGGTGTGTTCCTGTAATCCCAGCTACTTGGGAGCCTGAGGCAGGAGGATTTCCTCAGCTCAGGAGTTTGAGATCAGTCTGTGCTATGTAGCAAGACTCTATCTCAAAATAAACACACATCACTTTCTTCCTTAGGCTGCATGAAAGAAAGCGCAGGAAGGCAAAGAAAGAAATATATATGAAGCTTACCTTGTCTGTGAATCATGCCCCCATGCATAATTCTTGCAACAATACAATGATTTAGCTCATTCATTTTTAAAGTGATTCCCTGTTAAAAAAAAATTCAGTAAAAGAATTACTATGAGAGAGCACTTCTCTTAATATTTGTGATTTTGTTGTAGATAAACAGTTTTAAAAAGTTAGAAAGACATTAAAGAAAATATGAAAAATGGAGACCACCTATCACTCTACACACACAAAATTGTTTCATGACAAAAATACTATTTTTGGTATTTTGATTGCTGTCATTTACACAGTGCTTTTTAATCTTCTAATTACATAATTATTTTCCATGTTGCTCTATTTTTTATGAGTATGCTGATAATTATTTTTAAAAACAGTTTTTACTGATATATAATTGCATATATTTAAAGTATACAATTTGATATGTTTGACATATGTATATGTGTGAAACCACAATCAGGATAGTGAATATATCAATCACCCCAAAAGTTTCTTCATGCTCATTAAGTACAAAAATCCCTCAATGCCCTCCCCTCCACATCCTCAGGCAACCACTGATATGACAGTCAAAAAGCTGATACATAGTTGCTGATCAGACAAAAAGCTGATATATAGTCAGCTTTTGTTGACTATAGCTTTGTTTGCATTCTTCATAAATGGAATAATACTCTTTTCTGTTGCTTTTTTTCACTCAGCATAATTATTTTGAGATTCCCTCATGTTGTTACTTGTATCAAGAATTCATTCTTTGCTCTTGTTGAGTAGTTTTTCGTTGTGTGTACATATCAGTTTATTTATCCATTCACCCATAGATTGTTCACAGTTTTTGGCTACTATAAGTAAAGCTGCATTCCAGGGTTAATCCCCACTTGTTTTTTTTTTTTTTTTTTTTTTTTTTTTTTTTGATTGTCAATATTTCGCCCATACTGGATTGCAG
>CAUYQG010229527.1:0-15349 GCA_963574415.1 Tarsius wallacei
AATATACCCTGAAGAACACAAATCACTCTATAAAAAAGATACCTGCACACGTATGTTTATCGCAGCATTGTTCACAATAGCAAGAACCTGGAAACAACCATGCTGTCCATCAAAAGAGGACTGGATTAAAAAAATGTGGTACATATACATAATGGAATACTACGCAGCCGTAAGAAAGAACGAAATCATGAATTTCGCAGCAACCTGGATGGAACTAGAGTCCATAATACTGAGTGACCTCTCACAGAAACAAAAAACTAAGTACCACATGCTCTCACTCATATAGTAGACCTTGATCATCCAACGTACTACCACAAGAAAATGACTGACAGTGGTGGAAAACTATTGGGGGGGGGAGGGCGATGGGATTAATGGTGATAAATATCTGTCTGGGGATGGGGAGACACCTCTTAACATCAAGGGTGCCTGAATGAAGCATTTTTGTATGCCTAACCCCTAACTGTACCCCATAATACCATAATAAAAAAAATTAAAAAAATAAAAATAAAAAAATGAAAGGGAAAATTTATTGTCACAGGAGCAAAGAAGAAAAAGAAAAAGAGGAGGGTTAAGTGGAAGTGAAGAAGGAAGATGGAGAAGGAAGAGGAGGAGAAGGAGGAGGAGGTCGACAAAGCCTCCACTGACAACCACTGGGGAGAGAAAATCTTATTCAGTAAATGGTGCTGAGAAAACTGGCTGACTACATGCAGAAGATGAAAACAAGATCCCTATCTATCACTATACACAAAAATCAACTCTAAATGGACCAAAGACTGAAACGGAAAACCTCAAGGTATAAGAACCTTAGAAAATGCAAACCAACCAAACAAACAAACAAAAAACACAAACACACAAACACAAAAAAATGCAGGAGACACCCTTATGAAAATTGGAACTGGCAACCAATTCCTAATCAAAACCCCAAATGCCCATGCCATAAGAGATAAGATAGACAAGTGGGACCTCATCAAACTGAAGTGCTTTTGCAAAAACAAACAAGCAAAATCCCCAAAACCAAATATACAAAACAGTCCTATTAAAAAGAGGGCAAATGATATGAATAGACATTTCTCAAAAGAAGACATGCAGACAGCCAACAGATACATGAAAAAATGCTCACCCTCACTCATCATCAAAGAAATGCAAATTAAAACTACACTGAGATGCCACCTACCTTCAGTCAGGAGGGCCATCCCCAATAATTCAAAAAACAAGAGATGCCAGAGAGGATGAGGGGAAAAGGGAACACTTCTACACTGTTGGTGAGAGTGTAAACTAGTACAACCTCTGTGGAAAATAGTGCGGGAATTCCTAAAAGATCTAAAAATTTACCTACCATACAACCCAGCAATCCCCATTCTGGTAGTATACCCAGAGGAACTCAAATAATTCTACAAAAAACAAAAACAAAAACAAAACAACACCTGTGCACGCTTGTTTATTGCAGCACTATTCACAATAGCAAAAGTATGGAACCAACTATGCAACCAACCACACTGCCCTTCAATGGTGGACTGAATAAAAAATAATGCTGTACATAAACATGATGGTATACTACACAGCCACAAAGAAAGATAAAATTGTGAACTTCGCAGCAACTTGGAAGGATTTAGAATCTATAATACTCAGTGACCTATCACAGAAACAAAGAACTGAATACCATATGCTCTCACTCATAAGCAGAGCATGAACAATTATCATAATACTATAAGAAAGGGATTGGCAGTAGTGGGACTGCCAGGGGATGGGGGCGGGGGTGACTTCATCAATAAGTGTATCTGATCTCAAACCAGACAAAGTGGGGAACTGAGTCAGGCCCAAACTTTACTTGTACAATGACCATTTGTATATATAATCCTAAATTGTACTCCCCATCATTAAATAAAATTAAATTTAAAAAAGAAAGAGGAGGAGGTAGAGGAGGAAAAGGAGGATAAATTGCTAGTGACAAAAATGAAAAAGGAAGCAACATTCCTAAAACCTCAGTAAAATATGAAACAAAATTCAAAATATGTATTTGAAAATCCTACAACTCAATGGCAAAACCAAATAAACTGATACAAAGATCCTTTATAGATATTTCTTCAAGGAAGATACACAAATGGCTGACATACATACGAAAAGGTGCTCAGCATCACTAATCATCAGGGAATGCAAATCACAAACACAAGGTTGGAACTGGATGACATAAGTAAAATAAGTCAGAAACAGAACAACAAATACGGTATGTGGAGTCTAATATAGTCAAACACATAGAGGTAGGAAACAGAATGAGGGATTCCAGGAGCTGAGGAAAGGAGAAAATGAGGAGTATTGGTCAAAGCGTAAAGAATTTTAGTCATATAAGATAAATTCTGAAGATTTACTGTAAAACATAGGGCATATGATTAACAATAATGTACTGTATTCTTAAAATTTTTCCTAAGAAGTCAGATCTTAGATTAAGTGCTCTTACCATAAAAAAAGTAAACAAAAACCAAATTTTAAAAAACCCAAAGAGGCAGGAGAAAACTTTTGGTGGTGATAGGTAAGTTTATGACATTGATTGTGGAGGTGAGCTCATGGGTGTACACTTATTTCCAATCACATTGAGGAGAACTCAGTAAATGTAAACAGTGTTTTGAATGTCAATCAAAGGTCAATAAAAAGGAGCAAATAATATTGAAAACTTCCACTGTATTTGATATTAGGAGACCATCAATGACTATCACAGAGTTTCAGTCTCACAGAGAGAGGAGAAGCCAGAATGCAGGGTATTGAGCATTGATGTGAGGTAAAGCTGGAAGGACATAACCACAAAACATTAATGCCAGATGATAATAGGAGTGGTAAATGGGGCAGTAGTTGGATGTGCATTAGCTAAGAGAAACTTGAGTATATTTAGAGGCAAAGAAGAGAAGTAGGAGGATATTTAAAATGTAATAGAAAGAGTAATTGACAGATTGCACTATGTTCTGGAAACCATAGTGGGTAGTAGGGTAAAGAACTAAATTGGAAGATATAAGAACAGAGGAACAGTTGGTAAGGCTTGTGTCGATGCAGATTTGCTTTTAGAGAGGTCTCTGGATAGTTGTAAAATTGACACTCAAATTCTCTTTTTTAATATCTAATAAAAGACGTAGATTTTTGTCGGTCATTGTAGGCAGGGATTTGAGTACTAAGCCTAAGACATTTGTACAATTGTGGAATACTCAAAGGAGGATGAAAGAGAATCATATTCTAGAACAAGGAATCATAATGAAGCCATAGATTTCTTGGAGCACCAATCTTTATGGTTGCATAATAGCCTACAATAATCCTCAGCCATCCATATGTGTACACGGTAAGAGAGGACTTTGATTCTGAGTTGGAGTTTTGATAGGAAAGTGCGGTAAAATGAAAATTACAGGGTAACTGGGAGACCTGAGGGGAAAGAAGTAGAATACATCAATCATGTGTTCTAAGTGGAAGTGGGTAGGCAGAGAGAATTATGGGAAATGATAGATCAGAAAAAATAGTCAAGAATCTTTAGATTTCTTGCAACCAAAGAGTACAGATGGTGTGAATTAAATCATGGGAGAGCTGAAAGGATGGAAATATAAGACCAGAAAGAGGATTCTTGGAGTAGAATTTCTCAAGTACATTTGTTCCAGGTGATTTCTTAGTTAAGGAATTGTTTGATATGGAAAGGGGTAAATATTGTGATATTTAGGGATGTTCTTAAATTTGAGACTAGGTACCATTTTAGAACCAAAGAAGAATATAAGCATATCCCAACTGAATTTTTAAATAAAGAATCTACGAGAGAAACAACTAGTTTTAGGTCACAGAGTTACTTTTTGGTAGAATCAGGATAAGCATTGAGATCCTCCTGACAAATAAAATAGATTTTTATGTGTTTATTTTAATATTACCTCCATTAATATTTGAAAACATATTGATATCTTCTTGTTCTTTTGCCCTGGAAATTAGTAATCAATTGCTTGAGGTAAATGGTGGGTTAGTTATCAAAATATATCTTAGAAAAAATGATAAGCAGTGGTCAAAAATGATATCTTGCATATTTTTTGACATGAATTAATTTGGTATCTGTCATTAATAAAACGATCTCTCTCCTTCTCTGTGTTTGCATATACACCTTATAGAAGAGGATTGGTTCATATTTGAATGGAATTTATGTATTATTGTCTGTTATCATTTTCAAAAACTAATTAAAAAAGAAATCTGCTAAGTGTATTAAAATATGTATATATTTTCATATTGAGTTGTATGTATTTTTATAGTGCTACTGCAAATATTTCCTCTAAGTCTCTTCTATGTGATTCAAAGTTACTCTAGAAATCCTGAGTTGGCATGCTGATATGCGGATCATTGTTTCTTGTAAAAAGAAACAGCTACTTTAGAGTCAGTGTTAACAAGCAATACTGTGCCCAAATTTGCACACATTATTAGCACTTTGACAACAAGGATCTTGTGTCTGAGGCGAACATAGAACACGTGCCATAACCCACTGGGCTGACTCTCACAATGGATTTTAGTTAGCTTTCAACAGATGAATAAAATTGCCTCCTCACGTCCTAAAGAAGGTAATTCTTGAGCACATGACAAATGACTGTGAATAATTTCATGAAGTCAATTGTCACATGAATTGAGTTCAGCACATTTGGACTTTTTTTAGGTAAGAAGATACTCTTTCATAGGAACTGTATAAGCAGTACGATGAAATCTACTGAGTCACTAAGACCTTTTGGTTGATACAGTTAAATTCTAATCCCATTAATAGATAAATATTATATATTAATACATAGTTTTAAGCCCCAGAAGTTTGAAAACACAATAGATGATAATCTTAAATTATGGAAAATTTATAATGGTTTGTATTAACAATTTTAAAATTATTTATTAATTTATTAGCTCTTTAGGGCATATGGATTTATGTCCTAAAGGTGATAACTCAGTTTGATATGTGACTGAGAATTTAGGAAATGTGTTCCAGGTGAGGGGAGCACAGAGTTTTAAAACAGGAAAGGATGTTTGGTAAACAACAAGTTTTGAATTAATGGAACATAGATAGTAGAAGTAGGGAGATAGGCAAATCTAGGATTAAGCAGAAAAGGTAGGTGGAAGCTAGATACTGAAGCAAATTGATTAAATATAAAGTTAGAACAGAAGCCCATCAAGAAGGGCAGAAGATGCAAATATCATTATGCAAAAAAGCCAGAGTATTATAATCCATCAATGACTTTTTGTTTTTTTCAAATATTATGGGAGCTGTAGTGAAAGTGCAATTATTTTTTGGGTCCTGTGGGGACTGGTTTGAGACCTCCTGCAGGTACCAAAATTCAAGGATGCTCAGATTCCTGAATATAAAATGGTGCAATATTTGCGTATAACATACACACATTCTCTTACATGCTTGTTTTTTTCTTGTTTTTAAATTTTATTAAACAGTTGTGGGGTATGAGTGGAGATTTAATACATAAGTAAGCCACTTGCAGGTAAAGTTTGGTTTCCTAGCTGGCTCTTTCTCTCCCTGGTAGTGGACCAGGTACCCAATGTGTTGCCACATGCCCCTTCTCTGTTTCCTTTCTTCTTCCTCTGGAAGTGTCCAGTGTTTGCCTGTATACTTAAAATCATCTCTATATTGCCAATAATACATAATAAAATATAAATGACATGTAAATAATCATATAGTATTGCTTAGTTGATAAAAATAATAAAATGTATACATGTTCAGTACAAATAAAATTAAAAATATTTGTTTTTGATCCATAATTGGCTCAATCTACAGATATGGAACCCACTGATTCTAAGGGTTAACTGTATTACTTTACATATTCTGATTAATTTATTACCATTTTCCAATAAATGAAATATATACATACACATTGTAAGATACATATTTCTTGAAATAAAATTGTGTGACTTATCATCAGTTCTTAAGCTATTTGATTATTTAAAAAATATTTTATAGTATTAAATATTATTTTTAACTCCCATTTGCTTCTATAAAAATGTGCTGTCTACTTATGTCTTGAATGCCTTTTTCAAGCCTTTGTTTCTAGCCTAACTAATATTATTCTTGTCGTTTCTTGAATTATATTCTGTAAAGAAGTCTATTAAATGTTCCCATAAATTCATTCTGGGTTTCTATCATCACCCCTACCCAACCACCAACACACTTATCCTCATAAAGACAAACCTTTCCCTTTATCTCTACTTGTCAAAATCTACTCAGGTTGGAGTTCAGAAAAATACTACTCTTTACAGAATGCTCTAATTAACTAGGGAGAATTGGTGTCTACCTTTGCTCCTATGGATGTGTATAAGTCTTTATTTGAAGACTAGTATAGTTACTTTCTTTTTAAAATTGTACATAAACTACCCATACCTCCTATAGTAGGTGCTATGCTATTTTTTTTTTTTTTTGAGCTGGAGTCTCACTGTCGCCCAGACTGGAATGCAGTGGCCGCTCCTGGCCACCGAAGCCTAGACCTGCTGGGCTCCGGCGATCCTTCCGCCTCAGCCTTCCAAGTAGCTGGAACTACAGGCACGCGCTCCCACACCCGGCTAATTTTTTGATTTATTGTAGAGGTGAGGTCTCGCCGAGTTGCCCAGGTGGGTCTCGAACCCACGGGCTCAGGCAATCCACTCACCTCAGCCTCCCAAAGGCAAGGGATTACAGGCTGAGCCACTGAGCCCAGCTGGTGCTATGCTATTTAAAAGAGAGCCAAGTCTCCCCAACTTCATCTTTCTTGTTTCATTCAGACCTCTGCAACCCTCTTTCTCTTATATCAAAGATAGCTAATCTCTACCAGATTTACAACTTAATCCCAGTGCCCAGGGATAGTTCTGAACAAATCAGCTTTCCTGCATAATGGATTTAAAAATTAAACTCATTTATGCTAGTCACTGATATATCCTGTTGCATGCTGTAACACCATGAACCTGTTTACCAGTTACTCTGACATAGCTACCTAATTTGTCATTACTCTATTCCCTTATCCATGACTATTTGTTAGGTTTTTTTTTAGATTGTAAAATATGGTTTATTTAGAAAGTAGATTAGAAAGAAAGAGAAAAGGGAACCCATCTCCTGCAGACTGGGGAGGAGGATAGAGCTTAAGGAGAAGCATAGCTCTGTTAACTATTATGATCAGAAATAATATCTTTAAGTTATTCAGTCTCTACCCAGAGCACTGATCGTTTGAGTTGGGTAGACATTAAATGTTTAATAAATGTCTGCTGAATGAATTAATGAGTCAGTGGAGTACATGCAGGAATCAAAGAGTAAATGATTAAGACTTGGTGGAATCATGCACTGATTGCACTGTCCCGGGAAATTATACTAACAGTAGAGGCCACTCCTTACATGTATGCAATTGTTCTTACTATGCAGTTTGCCTTCCCATCAGAGGGCTGTGTTACTGTTAGGGAATGGACCTGCTAAAGTAAATCCTGCTCTCTCTATGTAATAAAGAGAAGGAGGAGAGTGTCCTTTGATGAATAATTCATCTAATATTCAATACTGTTATTGATTACAAGGATAATCATTGTAATATACACCTTTTAAAGCAGTAAGAAAAATTCAAGATTATTTACAATTCATCCTTTATACAGAAGTTTTAAAGAATGAGACAGTTCAGATTACTTACCTAAGTCTCAAACCAAGTTGAAGGGACAAGTTGAAAAGGCAGTCATGATTTTCTTTCTTTCTTTCCTTCCTTCTTTCTTTCCTTCCTTCCTTCCTTTCTTTCTCTTTCTTTCTTTCCTTCTTTCTTTCTTTCTTTTTATTTATTTCCTTCCTTCCTTCCTTCCTTCCTTCCTTCCTTCCTTCTTTTCTTCCTCCCTTTCTTCTTTTTTTTGAAAGAAGAATTTATTGAGAGGACAGAAAAGCTCCCACAGTGGGAGGGGACCCAAAGGGGCTGCCCAAGCCATGGTTTTCTAACTCATCATCCAGCATGCTTCCCATTATAATAAGTATATTTGCATCGTGGCACTAGTGATGAGGTGAGCTATGCAAGCTAATTTTTATATTTCTTTACTAGTGATTACATTTTAGTTATTTCTGTACCAGAAAAAAAAAAAAAAAAAAAACCGCCAAGAATCTTTGCAAAGAAGTACTGTGTAAACTGTGATTTTATGATACATCAAGCTTTTCTTGATACCAACTGGGCTGAATATAATGTTTTTGCAACAACTTTTCTAATCCGCCAAATAGCTTTTTAAAAGCAGAAAAATATAAGGGAAAATTTCAAAGTAAATACTAACTCAATTCTCAAGGCAAAAACTTAAAAAAGGAAAACAGCAGAAGTCTCAAGAGGGGTTTCTAAGAGGTTTTGTGACTGGGATGGAACTTTTCACTCTCTGAAATCCCTCAAGGAAGGAAAGCCATTTGTGCTAGCAACGCTGGGGTGAAGCAGCCCCTGACAGTAAGTTAGAGTGCTGCTTTGGATGTAACTCTTTGCCCTTCTCAGTCCCCAGGAGACTTCTTAGCACACTTGAAGCAATAATGGAAGGAATCACTTCAATGCTTGTGCTTGTGGAACAGATTAGGAGGCAAGAATTTGTGTAACACCATTTCAATTTTCACATTGCTGGAATTTATTATTCTACTGAATGCTGTTGTATTAGGTTGCAAGGGCTGCCACAGAAATGTATGACAGACTGGGTGGCTTAAACAGCCAGCGTTTATTTTCTCACAATTCTGGAGGCTGGAAGTCGAAGATCGAGGTGTCAGCAAGGTTTCTTCTGAGGCTTGACTTCTAGATGGTCTTCTCTTCTTAGTCTTCACACAGTCTTCCCCCAGTATCTATCCATGTTCCAATCTCCTTTTCTTTATTAGGACACCAGTCATACTAGATTAGGACCACCATTATGATCTCACGTTACCTTAACAATCTCTTTAATGACCCTTTCTCCAAATACAGTCAAATTCTGTGATATTAGAGATTAGTGCCTCAACATAGGAATTTTGGAGAAACATAATTCAACCTATAACAAATCTCTTTCATTATAGGTCTGATTTTCAACACAATGTATAAAAACATTTAGAGACCATGATTTGAGGATGCCTTTTAGGGAATAAAACAGTTCTAGATAAAGTGACAACTAGGTCTCGGCTTTTCTCATTGGCAGAAAACCTGGAATAAAATTGCAACCTTAGCCTCTGCTTAAATAGACTGTACTCAGATTCTAGGACCCTATCACTGAAGAATGATACTTGTTTTTTTTTTTTATATCCACACGAGTAATTATTATTTAACTTAAAGTTTTTGTTAAACAAAATTATTGCTTAAAACTACAGTGGGTTTATGTCGAGGACAGATGCTCAATTCAAGTGTTGATTTGTGATAAACAATAGCTGTTTATTTTTGGATGACTATTATTGATACAACATTTTGTAGGCAGTTAATGTTCAAAAGGTAGATTATTATTATTATTATTATTATTTGAGTTGGAGTTTTTGTCGCCCAGACTGGAGTGCAGTGGCCGCTCCCGGCCACCGCAGCGTCGACCTGCTGGGCTCCGGCGATCCATCGGCCTTAGCCTTCCAAGTAGCTGGAACTACAGGCGCGCGCTACCACTCCCAACTCTTTTTTGATTTATTGTAGAGATGAGGTCTCGCCAAGTTGCCCAGGCAGGTCTCAAACCCTCGGGCTCAGGCAATTCATGCAAAAGGTAGATTAATGCTTCCTCAAACATGTCCATAACCCAACCCAAGAACCTGTGATTATGTTACCTCACCTTACAAAAGTGACATCACAGATATAATTAAAGTTAAGAACCTTGAGATGAAGAGATTA
Source organism: Tarsius wallacei (assembly GCA_963574415.1). Lineage (NCBI taxonomy): Eukaryota > Metazoa > Chordata > Mammalia > Primates > Tarsiidae > Tarsius > Tarsius wallacei. Next base: position 9,786 of record CAUYQG010229527.1, read on the forward strand.
TCCTGGATAATTCTGGTAAGCACAATTTAATTACATGAGTCTATGAAAGTGGAGAACACTTCCTAGCTTCAGGAAGCTAGAGACACTGCGGCATGAGAGAAAAATTCCACGTTGCTGACTTTAAAGATGCAGGAGAGTATCATGACCCAAGGAATGTGGGAATTGTCGAGAAGATGGAAGAAGCAAAGAAACAGACTTACTGTGAGACTCTGGAAAGGAATGCAGCCCTGCCAGCACTTTGATCTAAGACCAAAGTTGAGAAGTGTTTTGAATTTCTGACCTATAGACCTTCAAGATAATAAATTTTGTATTTTATTAAGCCACTAACCTCGTGGCAATTTATTATGGTACAATGGAAAACTAATTTAATTATTTAAAGAATTTAGTGCAAACTTATCTAAAAATATCCAATAGTTACATGCATTTATCTTCTTATTTAAAATAGTCTTAAGTACAAGCAAGCTAGACATGCGTACAAATATTCAAATCCCTAATAATTTTATAAATTTTTTATCATCCTGTATTTAACACAGATCTGAATCTTAGTATATTATTTATTTAAAAAAATTTTGAGTCTTTGGTCAGTTCAAATAGTTGATATTTTTACACATGTTGTTTTGAAAAGATACTTTATAAAGTATAGATTTTGGTAATATCTGTTGTTGTAAAGAATACTATATAAAGCTAATTGGAATCACACAGGTTTTCTAGATAAGGCATGTTACCCGCATTTGTCCCTTAAACACAGAACTCACAGAATAATAGCAAAGAAAAAATATGAGCAAACATTACCTATGCAATGCAAATGCACTTAAAAATAGAACAAAATGTGGACAGAAAACATGTTAGTCTGCTCTAAAGGACATTCAGTGTCAGTCAGTACCCTACGAACTGAAGAGGATAGGTTTGGGTAGATGTAGATGAAGGTGAGAGTTCTGAAATTCCCAATCCCACTGATGTTTTTACTGACAGAAGAATCTGCCAATGAACTGAAGAAACTAGTCTTCGATGTGAAGCCTGTGGTGCTTTTTAGAAGGAGTTGTGTTGAGTGATAACTAAAGTGACCCCTGGGTTGTGTAGCTGCTCATGTCTCATGTCTTTTTGTAATGATGCCTTTAGTTTTACTGCATTCATTTTGTTTTTTGCCACCATCCTTACTGTCACTTCCCTCTCTGACCAGCACTCTTGCAGTTGCTGATTTAGGTTATTTTCTCTTCTTCTCCTTCTCCTGATGATAATGATGATGATGGTGGTGGTGATGGTGATGATTACTACTGATCCACCACTTTGGTATGACTTGACCTGATCATTTGACTGTAGATTATATATAATTATGTGATTTTAGCATTTATTCTCCAGTGGGAAGTATTGCAATTTTATGGTTCTTTGATTAAGTCAATGAGTTACTTCCCAAAAAGAATCTTAATATTCTGGGAAGGTATTTAAATCGTAAGCGTGATGATATGTAATTTTCAATGGCATTGATTAATTTTGAGAAGAAAATATCATAAAATATACAATGTTCAAGAAATCAGAAAAAAAAAAAGAAAAATCGATGTTAATTTCTCAGACTTACCCAGTTCTAAACTTGTTCAAATACAGATGAGATGAGTCAACCTGCTGGAGAATCTTGGGAGCGAGGGCAATGGCGGGATTTGTGCTTGGATTGTTCTTTCAGTAGATTTGATCAAATGGTACTTACGTGATTTGAACTCTGAAACTCCAGCCAAAGCCTGAATCGTCTTTTACCCAATTCCCCTGCTACCTGAAATCACTGAGTTTAACACGCCTCCAGTTCTAATCCATTAAAGTTAACAACTTTCAGAGCCATTAGCGATAACAACTTCCTCCGTCACAGTTTCTCATAGTAAGCCCCTGTGAAGAATTTATACAAAAAGTAGATCAAGGGAAAATAAACAATTTCACATTCTTTAATACACTGACACTAGCAATGAGGACAAAGTAAGCGGTCAAGGTTTGTGAGCATGGGCACTCAGCAGAGAGAAGTTCAGCAGACTACATTGCAAGCTTTCTCACCATGTCTTACTTCAGAATGGAGATTTGTATTTCAGAGGCAAACCAGGTTTTATAATGCCAAACTTTCTCTCCTCTGGAGTTTACAAACAACTGTCAAGTGGACAGAAAGCCAATGGTGAGGGAAGCTGTAGCCTCGCAGTTATTTGCTGTAACTCCAATGTTTTTTTCTTCCTGCCTCTTCAAAAACCAAGTATTTGAAAGACTGCCCCTTCAAATTACATCTACTTTTAAATGTTTCTATTTTTCTCACCTGGATATTTGGTTTTATATTTGCAGATCAGTATTCCTGGCAGTGGTTCTAGACAAGCCCTTGGGCTCTGTCTTGTCATGCCCCTTCTCTGTTCCATTTGCCTTTTGCTCAAGGCAAAACCTTGCAGCAAGGTGGGATTGGGTTGTGAGCAGGAAAGACAAGTGCTAAAATTAAGTATTTGTACTATTTTATTTAAAGTATTTAAAATCTGTTTATTCTCTGTCTTACGTCATGTCAAGGACCTTACTCTTGTGTAAAGAAACTTTTTCCTTCTTTTTCTGTATTATTTTTTACTTACTTGGAAATTCTCTTTTTTTTTTTCTTATAACTGGAAAGGACCAGAGAGGTTTATGAACTGCCAACCCCTTCAAATACTATGAAACATGGACTTGACTAAAAAAGTATTCTGCTCAAAAGCTTTTCAGTTTGATAAGATCCTACTTGTCTATCTTAGTTTTTATGGCACATGATTTTGGGGACTTGGTCAGATGTTCATAAGGGTGTTTTCTACATTTTATTCCAGAATTCTTAGTTTGAGGTTTTACGTTTAGGTCTTTGATCCACTTTGAGTCAATTATCATATATGGTGATAGGTAGGAGGGTCCAGTTTCATTCTTTTGTATGTTGTCAGCCAGTTTTCCCAGCACCATTTGCTGAATATGGTCACCTTTCTCCAGGGGCTGTTATTGGTGGTTTTGTTGAAGACGAGTTGGTTAAGAGACTGTGTTTTTTCTTCTAGAATCTCCTGTGCCATTGGTCTATGTGCCTATTTGTGCACGAATACTAGGTTGTTTTGGTTACTGTAGCCTTGTAATAAAGTTTAAAGTCTGAAAGTGTGATACCTCCCACTTTGTCCTCTTTACCTCACATTCTTAAAATAAGATTTAAAAAACAAAAATAATTGTTAAAAATAGGGTTCACATAAAATCCTAACACATTCTTAAAAATTACAAATTACCTATAACCCCATTAAATTGTTTAATCATGTAGAATTCAACAATGTCAAGACTATATTCAGAAATGTGGGAAGTATAAATAGTATGCCCTGTTTAAAAGTTAATTGCTAAAGAAAATGCAAGAATTGATTTTATTTTTGTTATGTTAATAGAGGAAAAAATGTTTGTATTCATTGTTAGAATTGCAAAGATGTAATATTTTTAATAAGTAACATTTTCAGTCTGGTGTGGTGGTTCATTTATGTAATTTCAGCACTTTGGGAGGTGGAGACGAGAGGATTGACTGAGCCCAGGGGTTTGAGGACAGCCTGAACAAATTGGCGAGATCTCGTCTCTGCAATAAATCAAACAATTAGCTGGGCATGGTGGTGTGCACCTGTAGTTCCAGCTACTTGAAAGGTTGAGGTAGGATTGCCTGAGCCCAGCAGATCAAGGTTGTGGTAGCCATGAGTGTGCTGCTACACTCCCGCCTAAGAGCAGAATGAGATTTTGACTCCAAATAAATAAATAATATAATATAATATTCTTTGAAATTCTTTATTTCTGTACTAGATGAACAGATTTTCATTTGAATCTTCTTTACCATAGAGGATACCTAATGTGTAGCAAATACTAATTGAATGTAGTTTAAAGTAAAAATTCCAAAGTTTTTGGTCATATATAGACACACATTTATAATTTTTGTCAGATTATTTTTAATGTTATTCATAGCTATGAATATCAACGAGGTATGGCCTCAGCTTCCTTGTGTGAGTTATGACCTCATTTTTTTTTTTTTTGCTGCAGTGCAAGTAATATGTCAGAGTAACTTTTTCATAAGTGGACTGCATGCACTCCTTAACTGGGGATGATAAAAGTCATTTGGTGGACCATGCTCCTTTAGCACTGATCTTTTCCCAGTATCTCTCTCTGGGAAATGAATAAACACTTTTGCTTTGCTTTTGCAAAAAAAGAAAAAAAAGTCATTTGATGGTATGGTTGATATGCATCCTGACACTATTAATTTTCAAATCATGTGTATTGCACCATGTGAATGATAAAAGCCTTAAAGAAACATGCTACATATGACTTTAGAGCCATCAACATGTCAAGTTGATGACTATCCAGTCTGTCAAGCATCCTGATGCTGGCAAAGATCGTAATATCCTCATTGCTGATGATTTAACATGAGATTGGATTAAAAGAATCACAAGCTCCTACTTTAAGTTTATTATTAAATACCCTGATCTTATCCACTTTAACAATTCCTATTTTAGTCCTAGTGTTACTAGCTTTGCCGTTTCAACTAAAAGCTTCTCTCATTTATGTTCCCTGTATGACTTTTCCTCTCTTTTTTAAACTGCTGGGGCAAAAGTTTTCAATAAATTTCTACTCTTTTTTCAACTTATAGCAGTATTTAAAGAAGCAAATTTCTTTTTACCTTTACTCTTTATATTTTTCAAAAATAAAAGCATATCAGTTATTGTCTTATGAATCAATTGTGTGTGTGTGTGTGTGTGTGTGTGTGTGTGTGTGTATGGAGTTTTGATGAAGAGAATGTATACTCAGAATTTCATGTTTGCCTTGTGTACTATGTTCTGTCCTCCATACTCTTGATTTCTCCTGTTTATAGATTAACCTTTTTTGGTTGTTTGCTTTACTCTCCTCATCACTGTGGCCTTGTCATGGTTTCTGATTCGTATTATATTTTTTGGACTTTATGCCATGTTTCTTTTTTAATTTGTTTCTTGTTATTAGTTTTGCAAGAATCCAAATACTTGTTTTGAGTTGAAGCTTTAGTCAAAAGTTCTATATGACCAAGAAAGCTATATTATCAGCATTAATTTATTTATTATGACAACTTTATTAAATGAATATGATGTGACATCTACTCTGGTGATAATTAGAGATGAAGTGACAATTCTTGCCAAAAATAAACTCAATCTTGTAGAAGAGAATAAAATATTAGAATACTAAGTAGGGTTTGATATAATTGAGATGTGGAATAAGTGAGAATTCAGGGAAGTACAGCAAAAAAGGAAGAACTTTATTAAGAAATGGAGTCACAGCCGGGCTCGGTGGCTCAGCCTGTAATCCCGCGCCTTGGGAGGCCGAGGTGAGTGGATTGCCTGAGTCCGCGGGTTCGAGACTCGCCTGGGCAGGCGAAACCTCATCTCTACAATAAATCAAAAAAATTACCCGGGCGTGGTAGCGCGTGCCTGTAGTTCCAGCTACTCGGAAGGCTGAGGCGGAAGGATCGCCAGAGCCCAGCAGGTCGAGGCTGCGGTGGCCGGGAGCGGTCCTGCACTCCAGTCTGGGCGACGGAGTGAGACGCCAACTCA